>VXBR01000802.1:1877232-1949939 GCA_013400215.1 Cisticola juncidis
AAAAAAAAAAAAAAAGGCAAAACAAAACCCCCATAGTTAATGTTTTCCATCTTGTTTATGCAAATAAATCACATCACAAAAGCCAGTCTAAATTAACAAGTAAGTAATTCAGTTTAGATACAAATATACTAAGAATGAGAAAAATTTACATAACAATGTAGCATTTAGAGAGATATCTTACAGGAGAATTACATTAATATCCCTAAGCTACTTAGAAGAGTGATTTTATCAAGATGCAAACATATTTCAAATTGAAGAGATCTCCATCTTCACTACAGACTTTTTGCACCACAGCATTTCAAAGTCAGCGTGCTACCACATATGACTTTAAAGAAAAAACTGAAAATTAAAAGTGAAGAGGACTCTTCAAAACCCCTTCCCCAAAACTGGACCACATACAAAAGCAAGGTCCCAATAGGGTGATAGATACACAAATGTGTTCAAAACTTTTGTCTGAGCAACAAAACAACATGAACACACACATTGTTCATCAATTTGGTGGGAGAAGAAAAGGGATCCCTAAAGAAATGTTTTCACTGTAATCTACTGCACTCATTGATCAATGAATGGAAAACAGAATGCTTGCTTTTGTACAGTTTGTAGAGTCATACAGTATTTCTGCAACTGAGAATTTTCTCCATGACACACCTATTTGTTAGTCCAACCCAACTCTGCTGAAGTAAAGGGAGAGGCTATGTTGCTTTGAATGTTTGTTGGTTTTTTTTTCATAATTCAACATGCAGCTTAAAACAGCAAGTGCTGATATCAGCTTTAAACCCAAAATGAACAGTTTTGTCAATATTAGTGCTTACAGTTTGCTTTCCAGTTATACAAGCTCATGGGTAACAGAAGAGACTAAATATCACAACTTACACTGCTGAGAGATTCCATTTATTTATCTTTACCTGTGTAAGTACTTTCTGAAACAAACTGAATCTGCTTAAACTTCACATTTTCTTATATTTTCATTGTCACTGTTAGGATGAATGAACAGCTTGATTTTTTTTTTCAGTATGAAATTTAAGCATATCAATTAAAGCTTAAACCAAAAAGACTACCAGATAAGTAAAAATAATTCCAACTGAAATACAAGCAAACTCAGCAGTTCTGGTTTGTACTGCATCTTGGGCAGGCAGACAGGCAATGGCTACACCACTTTTTAAAGGCCAGAGCACTCAGCACACCTTGTCAGCTCAAGTGGCTACTTCATGTCCAAACCATGACCCTCAAAAATCAACTTACACAAAGTACTGGCTGCAGATATGGTACCTCTAAGTAAGAATTGTGCCTTGAAATGAAGTGCTGGTGATGTTGAAAGTGGAGAGGCATGCTCTCAAAAGCACAGCTCTGATTTATGACAAAGCTGCTGTTCCCATTACAGATTCTCTCCCTGAACACTTATGCCACACATCTTATCTACAGGAAATTTTTGCCTCTAAAGATCAGGATTGATTTTAAAAAGAGCTCACTTGCTGTCTTAGCAACTCACATTTCATGGCAATTCTTTTGTGAAAAGGACAGGTTGCTACCCAGCCTCCAACAGAAGAAAGAAAGGGGGGGAAAGGTAGTGAAACCTTGCTTTTAGTGCTTTTTTTCTATCTTTGTCTACCAGTGTGTGTAAATTAAATAATTTCCTGAACATTTAAAGGAAAATTTTGTTGCTTGAATCAGGTGACGGCATGAGAACAGAGCTCATCAGCAAGAACAGCACAGTCCCAGCCATTCTAGTGCCCAGCTCAGAAAGATGGGAGCTATGGCATCAGCAGCTCACAGGGAACATGAGGGAATGCCTATTCCATAAATCTGCCCAGTTCAGATAGAACCTCTGGCTATTATCAAAGCATCACCTCCATCTATTTGAATTCTCCTCACAATCCTATGGATTTAGGGCTATTGTTTTTTTTGTAGCTTAAAGGTTACAGAGTGGTGCAAACTTGTAATGCATACAAACTCTAGCAGCACAGCCAGCTGAAAATTGGCTTGTGTCTAGCAAGAGCTGCTTGGGAAGCCACAGCAGTCACATAGTTAACACCTCAAACTATCCACACTCTTGTGGACAGAAAAAAACCCCAAATAACCCAACAAGAAATGGAAATAACTGTATCTATGAGATCTGGGGAAAAATTCAAATACTACAAAGGAAGTTCAGCTACTGAAACTGTTTTTAAATGCAGTTATTATGCATGAACACTGATAGAGCTGAGGTCTTCTGAACTTCAATTTGCATTAAAAATATGTAATTTTCACCTATTCTTGCCAATTGCTTAACTGATACTAGGATTTTTTTTCCTAGGGTATGAGAAAGGAAATGTCACGAGTATTACTATGAGTAAAATAAATGGATGACAGCATTGAATTTCTCTACCTTCTCAGGTTCTGAATCATTATTAGGAATCCACACTAATTGCATTTCATTGTGCCTGACAGCTTTTATATGATACTTTTTTCTTGCTGGGATAAAGAAAACCGCACACAAAGTTAACTGAACAACAGAGCAAATGTCTTTGAATACAATGAAATTCCAAAAATTGAGGTAAGGACTTAGTATGAAATTAGTAAGAATTTTCTTATGAAGAGATGAAAACAGAGAGAAGTTAGTTGAGACCCCTCAAAAGATCCCAGGGATCTGAGAATAAAACTACACAACCTGATGATAAAGGCAAAATGCAGAAACTGCCAAGGGTAGCATGAAATAGTGACAGAGCATTTTAGCATTCTGGGTCCAAGTCAATACTGTAAAACACAACCAGTCTGTTTCTGAAACGTGGCAGGCTGAGCTTCAAACATTAGAAAGTCATCAGAAGTCATTAGAGAGAAAAAAAAAGGAAAACAATTACATGGTATTACATGGTCTCGTAGGTAAAATAATCTGCAGTCTCCAAGTTTCTTTCTCAGTTGTGATAAATCAATTCACAATTAAAGAATAGTGAAATGGTTTCTCAAATGATCTGGAAGAAGCCTACTAGCTTCCGGCCTACTGGCAGCACTAGCAAGCACCTGGAAGGTGGAAATCTGTTGACAGCAATGTTACAATTACCTACAAAAGGAAGTACATCAGTGCTTAAAGAGAGCACCCAACCCAATGGGTTTAAGCTGATTTTCTCCCAGTGTCAGGGTGTTAAAAGACCTTGCATCCTATTTTGCAGCCGTGGTAAGTGTATCTTCCTTTAGCAATCAAGTGTTGATATTCTGGACTGCTTCTCTTACCTCGATTCATCTGGCTTTAACAAACAAATGCACTGGGCACACAAGGATGCAGTGCTGCTGTATTTCACGTTGGCCCCAAGTACCCAGATTCCTTTTATTTCCAGCTTTGATATTGATACCAAAGCAGAAATTTTTTTGTTATATAAGCAAAGGATTTGCACTCGCTCCAGCTGAGGTTACACCTGCTTATTCATGCAAGGGCTTCATCTCAGTGTGTGCTACACTTAAGGACCTTCAGAAGAAAACATGGAAAATAAAGAAATGAGACCTACTGAGCATTTTTTACCTTACAAACAAACAGGGGAAATAGCAACAAGGCTGTCAGTGACAACAGCTGCATCCCTAATGCTCCTTCTAAAGACTTACGCTTCATCATAAACAGTCCATGGAAAGAGACTAAGCAAGCCAGAGAAGCAACATAGATAACTCTGAATATTTAGTGCTTTGATATCCTTTTGGAAAGCACACCATTTCAGATTGCTACAAATCCAGAATCGCTTCTTACAGCTAAAAATACCCTGCTGCATGAAATATTTCAAGGATATTAAACACAGTTTGAAAACATAGCTTCTCCAAGAATAAGAATCCAATGAATATATATAAAGAAAAGTCACTGACTATTAAAAGTTCTAAGACCCTCCAGCACCTCCTTTGGTGTGTGCAGCAAAAACTGAAAACAGAATGTGTATTTTATGTTTACATATTTTGTGTGTGCAGATATCCTGCAATAAAAAAATATATGAAATTCAACTTCAGCCTTAGAATGCAGCAAGCTCCAATCAAGAATGCTTTGCTCTGTACATCTAAAAGGCTGCCCACTTTATCTAAATAATTTATTGCAATGATTAAGCTTATCCTTAGATAATTCTTAATATTCTGAAGAATTTTTACAGGACATATATGTGTCCATGAAATATAAGCTAAATTACTTACCTTTCTTCCTGCTAAAAGCACGATTCATGTTGAAAGATCTACCCAGGCAATGATGCTTCTGGGTTTAGTTTTTTCCTACCCACTTCAACCTGCAGAACAACACACATAAGAAAACAGAAAATTCCATTATTATAGTTCAAATTCTATTTATCTTCATATTAAAAACACTGCAAATGATCCTAAGAATTCAGAAATAATTCTGAGCAAGCGGGGATGTGCTTTGCTGAGGAAGACCTGTCAGCATTGGGAAGATCTATGTTCAAAACACCCAATGATGCTTCATGCAGAAAGACATTTTAAGGTTCCTTTAAGCTGCTCTCCCGAAGATTTCAGAGGCACAGAGCAGGTGGCATTACACATCTTCATGAAGACAAATACCACACACAAACAGGGTGGAAAGAAAGCTTTAAAATGAATGCTGACTCCAAGACTCCATAAAAACACTCAGTTCACATTCGCACTGCCTGGTTTTGTGTCATTTAGGCTGTCAGATTATCTCAAGATAGGCTTTTATCTTCACATGGGCTAGACACTGGGGGGAAAAAAATCACAATATATAGACTCTTCTTCACTCAGAGACTTAATACTGATAAAATTGCCTTCTATCAGTGCTACTACATCCTTGCTCCATTTTCCTCGATTGTACAGTATTTTCTGTATTTTCTTCCTTTAAAACATGGATCCAACTCTTAAATTCTTATTTAATTTTTGATTCACAATACTATTTTTTAATGTTATTGTTTAACAACATAAAAAAACCACTACGTCCAAAGCTATTCAACACCATCCTATTCTGCACTACACAACTTTTAATTTTACAAACAGATGTAATTCCCATTACTACTTTTCATTCTGTTCAGATCTTGCAAACAAAAGTTGCACCAGTACCCTTTCTTTGTTTCTGCTCTCCAAACAGTCCAGTTAAAGGAAAAGGAAAAAAAGAAACAGAACAGTGAAAAAAGAAAATCAAAACACTTTGCTATCAGATGATTTTTTAAAATTAATTAGAACAGTACTTTTACTTTGAATAAAAACAAAATTTAGGCCAGTATGTCAAATATCAGCATTAAGATGACAAATTCATTTAAGACACTTTATGCAATTCATGAATGCTTCTTGTGATGCTTACCCCTCTTTTTCAATTAAATGTAATACCAATTAAAGCAATTCTATGCAAATTTCTTTGTAAATATCTGATTTTTTTTCAGATGGGAACACATGGTAGATTACAGCTAGGAAAAACAAACAAACAAACAAACAACCCACAAAAACAAAACACCCTCAACAAAACCTCTGTTTTATTTTCCACTAATCACTGATGCAGCAGGACTGCTCCACACAGCCCTGTGAGAATAAAGGTGCAATCTCTGTTTACTATATAAGTTCAAACTCATATAGCACCCTGGACATAAACCCAACCGTTTGTTCCTTAAAGCACAAGTACCAGATCACTGTTTTACAGATTTTACAGATTTTACTGCGCATTTAAGAAGGGAAGGCACAACACAAGCAGCACAGGCAGGAGTTATCCGTGCAGTTTCCATGGCGTGATTTCGATACAAAGCCCAGATCTTTGTGCCTCACCCAGCCCCACATCCATCCCCTGCCCTCATATCACCAGCACCACAAGGGAAGTGTGCATGGAACAAAAAAACACCCACGGGGGCTCTCAAGTCCTAGGAATGGTGTCAGCAGCATCCCTGGAAAGGGCAGTGGCATTACTGGGGGAATCAGTAATGCATCAGTGGCCCCCAAAAGCTGAGGATGCTCGAGCAGCTCTCCTGGCAGGGCAGGCACAACGTGGCCCTTCCTCCAGTGTGAGTGAGGACAATCAACTCAGCCGAAATAAAGTGATAAGGAAGAACATCAGAATTTCAGCTTTTCAAGCAATTAAAAGTGTGTTTAGCTTACAGGTTTAACATACCCTATTAGATATGCTTAGGAGATAGAAGCAGTAGCACAACTTTGCTCAGAATGTTCACCCCCATGGATTATCACAGTCAGTTTTGAGTAAAAAACTTCCTTTCCCCTCTAAGATACCTCTGGCAGTTCTCTGGCACAGCACCAGACCAAAAACATTGTAGTGCTCCTCCACGATGGGAGCATAACGTGTCCTTTTTGGGAAAGCCTTTTTTGTGTATTCCTGTCCTCATCCAAGAGACTGTTGAGGCACATATTTGAGATGGTTACTGCATGGAGGATCTTCTAAATGGAAACTCTGCAGGCACATCACAGGGCAGCTGCCTGGCCACATTTCTAGAGATCACCATTCAAGTATTTTGTTTAAAACACAGTGTATGTCTCTTCCTCATTAGCAAGGATATATTACCATTGAAGTAACCTATGCTAATAAAAGACAAATGTTATTGACTACTTAGCTAAAAATGGGCAGTATTGCCAAAACTATGTTCATAATTTCAATTCCAACAAAACTTCAGTAGAACAAAACACAGATGTGGTTTAGGCAACAAAATATCAAAACATTTAATCAGTGTACTTCCACTTCACAAAGAAAATGTTATTAAACAGGGAAACAGAATTAACTACATGTAACCACATTTACAATTCCCTCAAACTCTGATATGAACAATATCATCAACCTCTCAGATGCTGAAAAAGCAGATGATTAAGTGCTCCATAAAATTTCGTTATTTACAAAAGACTAAGGCAAACACCATAAGGTTCATTTCAATCTCCCTACTGGGGCTTGGGTACAAGGGTGGTTACCAGAATGTCGTACACAGCACTGGAAAGTTTTCAATCAGAAAAGCAAAGTTATGTTCAGACACATCCTGCACTATTTTTGTTCACAATATGCCAATGACAAAGAACAAAACTCAGGGGCAAGCAAGTTGTTCTCTGGTAATGGAAGGTAGACAGGTTTTTTTGGCAGAAAACCATTGAACTTCTGACAAATCTCAGCACACAAAATCACTGGAACAGACCAGTCTGTTAAAAACTTGTAAAGAGCCAAAAGGCAGGCAAGTCAAAGAATCCCATTCTGGTGCAGAGAGCCTTGTGCACAAGAGGAGAGTCCTCCCTATAAACCACTTGACTTTCAAGGGTAAGGCAGTTGTAAAAATGAGAGGCATTAGGGAATAGGAATGTGGAGCAAGCCATTCCATTACTCATCACTCAGGAAGACACACCTAGTTTAAAAATGTTTCTCCACCTTACTCCAAAGAGTTTTCTTCAGCTTTGTCCAGAAACCAAACCCTACTGGGAAATAAAAGAAATAGCACAGGATTTCACAAAACGGCTAACTGAAAAAACATGAAGAGTTCTGACAAACTAGGGAACATCTGGGTGATATCAGGTTATTCCCTTCAGGACAGAGGTAAAAGAAACAAAAAGAAAAAAAGAGAAAATGTTTAGAAAATAATTTTATTACACTATAATATTTCAATGACAGATGAACACCCTGAGCAGGAGACATGACACCCACAGTCGTAGCACATATGTCTGGGCAGGTGAGTATTTAAGCTGTCATATCAGATTTTAAGCAGTCACAGAAACAGAAAACACCATCTCCTTTTTTCTTCACTGTCATTAACCCCATGGTTTGCATGGTGGGCTCCTTTCACAGCAAGGAGGAAACTGCAGAACAGCAAGGGGTGCAACAAAACAAGTGGCCTTTGCTGGCTGTGGTGCTGGCCAGTGTTTGGAGTGGGGAGTGCAAGAGTGGCGAGATCTGAAGCCGAGATCACTGAGGAATTACTTTCTAACACTGACAGTCGTGGTGGTCACTGTCTCCTGCCTGATGCAGCAAAGGCAGTGAACAATGAAGTGCAGTGGCAGAATTCCAGCTGCCAGCACCAGCAGCCACAGCCCTCCCTGCCTGCTGAAACAACGCTGCACTTCCACACAGGCACCTTCACACGCCTGCAGGCTCCTTCAGAATGCTGGGGTTTGATGTGTTTTCCAAATTTAGAACTGTCTCAGACAAGCCAAGAGAACACACTTCGGAAGGGAAAGAAACAAGCCTTGAATGTAACTCATCTCCTTTGTCTCTTACTTCCTCTTAGAAATATTGCTGAGGGCTTGTTTTGGGTTTCCACCCACCAGTCAGTCTCTTTGAATGGCATGGGCTATAACAATTACCTGGTCTGAATGTCTGATTTCATTCCACAAATAATTACAACAAAACCTCCTTAAAAATCCAACTTGCACCCATCCACTCCACATAATAAAAGACACAAGTCCAATCTGTCCCTTCCCTCACACACACATACAGTTTCCCTACAAAGGCAAATTTAGCTTCAGAAGACACGAAGATTCAGACTCTTCCCCCTCTCAGGCTTTAAAGCATACTGGGTAACATTCCTTAACAAATGCAGCACAAAATGTCTTAAAGCCTGCTTCAAAAGGGCCACAGCACACAGGAATGTGTGATTCACTGACTTGAAATGAAACTTGAGCTTATAAAGTTATTTCTGAAGGAAAGATGAGAAACTGGAATATAATAACAGCTTTGTAAGTATTTTTCTGATTTAGACCAAAACTCCATGAAAATACTGCCCTAATATAATGTGGAGCATAACAAAGGAAAAAAAATATGGTAATACAAGACTGCATTAAGTCATACACCAACCCAAGTAAATGTCTTAATATCAGGAGGCGCTTTCCCTTCCTTTTGTATGAAGGTAACTAAAACACCAACTTGACACAACCCTTTTACCTCTAAAACCATAAAATCATTAAAAAATGACACATCAATGAACATATTTTGGTGCAGACCCAAACTTGCATTGTTATGCTGGAAAAGCAGCAAGCACTTTCAAGCATGGTTATGGAAACACATAAGCCCTTTTATGTTTATAAACAATAATAGAACAGTCTGTAGGATTGTAAACCACAACAGTATTTAAATAGAATTTAGCATTACCAAAACTTGCAGGAAAAATAACTCAAAGCCAACACAGCTCCCTGGGCTTCACCAAAATTGAAAACCTTTCTGTCAACCAAAGTTCTTAGCCTATGCTTGTGCTTTACAATTCACAGAAGCACAAATGAAGTATAAAGGAAAACACGCAGTCACTGGAAAACATTACTTTTCAGGTTTTATTCATCACCACTTTTGAAAAATATTCATTAGCCAGAGCCAATTGGCAGCCATACTTTCCTCCTGAAGGTGAGTCTGCAGAAATACAAAATTACTTCTTGCAGTTTTTCAACTTTGCAGAGGATGGGGTAGGGCCAACTGGTAAAGAGCTGGCGTTCTATCTAGAATTCCCATCATCTCACCACCGAAACAGGTGCTGCTGTTGAGATGACAGAATTCCCACTGGGACAGAGCCCAAACTGCTCTGCTGGCCCTCGAGCCTGCAGCCAGGGCACTGTGAGTGAAGGGCCCACAGGTGTCACTGGGGCTCACCTGGTGTGCGTGAAGAGAAGACAGAAATGATCTGGGCAAGCACCAAAACAGCTGGAAGCCCTAAAAAGGAGCTCATCTTCCAACATACTGATTTTCCTTCTGTGAATGGAATGGGCAGGAACACCCCAATGTGAAGGCTAAAGACCCTCCTGTGGTCTGACTGAGATCACCCTGCTCTCCCCGAGCTCCTGAAATCACCAGGAAAAGATGAAAATCACACATGCCTTAAATTTTTCTTCCTCTCTCTCAAGCAATATACACCTAATACTGTTGTGACAAGTCCTTTCCAGCCCATAGCAAGAAGTCTTTCAGACTACAGGTAAGGCATTTCTCATACAGTAGATCTGCCAAAAGAAGTATTCACAGAAACCAAGGACAAGCAGACAGTAGTGTTTTGCTACAAATATCAATATCAATGAGAGGCCAAGAAGAAGAAAATCTGTATGAAATTCATGCATTTCATAGCAGCTTTCACAAAACTTTTCCAGGTGATTTTTTAGTCTTCCATTTTCTAAAGCAATCTGTTCCTTTCAATAGGAAAAAAAGT
Organism: Cisticola juncidis; assembly: GCA_013400215.1. Lineage (NCBI taxonomy): Eukaryota > Metazoa > Chordata > Aves > Passeriformes > Cisticolidae > Cisticola > Cisticola juncidis. The sequence continues at coordinate 1,887,294 of VXBR01000802.1, forward strand.
GAAAATAGAGATGAGTAAATAGGTGACAAGGGGATATCATTCAGACAGCTGACAGCCAAAACAATTCCTTAGGCAAGGTTATCACTAACTTTTGTTTTACAGCAAGAAGAAATATCAACATCAATATGTATAACAAGAATAAACTTCAGTACTGAAATAGAACTATGAAGAAAATGTGTTTAAAATTGTTGCAAGCAGCAGTAAATCCTCAGACAAGCTGATAATGGAACAACCTTTAAAAACCCCAGACAAATAGAAAATGTACTCATTCCGCAAAAATAGTTCTCTAGATGTCTTTTAAAGCATTAGGAACAACATAATTTAAAAAAATATTGTACTTCTCAGCATATTTACTTGTAAACAATTATTTTTTATTATGCTTAATTATGCTGATACGTATTAGCAGATTACATGATTCATTGAACAAACTGAAGCTTGTTCTGCCCAAACAAAAGGAGTCATTTCAAACACAAGAGCATCCCATTCTGCAGAACCCAGTTCTATTATTTGATTCATGATGACAAAATAATCATAGCAGGATATAAGAGGGGCTTTCTTTTTCTTCTAGTCCACAAGCACCAGTGAGTCAAACACGAAGGATTTCAATCTTGTCAGCCTAATTCTTACTCCACTTACAACAAAGAACTTACAAATGTCAGATGCTCAGAACCAGCAGAAAGGCTTTGTGTGTGTTCTCTCCCAAGGAACTCAGACACGTTCAGCTGCTTGCACAGGACACACAGATGGCAAACACCTTGCAGACGAGAGTATTCTGTATTTCACATCCCATTAGCTATTGGATCAACTAGATGGAATCAGAACAAGATTTCTGCCTGTCCTGCTACTTCCAGATGGATGACAGAGCACCTGGGGAGCTCTGTGAGTGTTCTGTTCTTAGCAGCAACAGAGTTCATCTCTGGGGTCTGCCACAGACAGGTAAACACAGAACAGCTCTTAAAAATAAACCAGCTCTGGTGGAAGGGATAACTGGACACCTGAGCTTTTGACTCACAGGAGGAGTAATTTTTCAGCATCTCACACACAGTCCCTGCCTGAATGGATAGATACAGTGAAAAGAAAGGTATTCCCTGACATGGAGTATGTTTATTTCTATGTTCCTATGTCACTGTTTCTCCTCTGGAGGAGGTGATTGCTCTAAAGCAATCTAGAGAACCTCTATTTAATTACAAGCAGATGATTTTCAAACCTTCCCTTTTATTTTCTTTAAGGGGGAGGGAATGTATTTGACTCCTTCAGGTCTCAGAAGAGCAGCAAATTTTTGTTAACCTTCTGAATTTTTTCCAGTTACGTTTACAGCATTCATTGCATTTTCATAATCACATTGTAAAAAAAGTGCTGCTCACAGAGAAGGCAGAGACCAAAAGACTCATTAGCTATTCCAAAGGTAAATCTCCAAACAAAGCACATCAATTTTAGAAACAGGTTTAGATCCACTTAGAGTAAAAGCTCATCATATTTAGCAGATCTGTTATGGAGGCACAAGAGTTTAACAAAAGCTATAATTTTTCTCCTCTACCGAAGTATACTTGGCCAATCCTGAAAAGTGCATCAGACATACCATTGTGCACATATGCTCAACAGGTCCCAGAAGACCACTTCATGTACTTCCCTCCATGTGCATTAACCTTAATTGAAGTTCAAAAGCTGATTACTGATGTTCTAAAGATGATTAAGATGAAAACCCCAGATGTCACTTAGACAAATGCAACCAAGAAAATTCTGGGTAGGTACCAGGGAACAACCTGCCAGAGAAGAATGAGAAGAGGTATGCCTTCATCTCCCCACATATGCACCTGTATTTTCATTATTCCTGTACAGCATGCTAGATATTTTCTTTGCTACAGTCCTCTCAATAGGCTCATTCCAATTCATTATAAATGCAAAATATAGTCACCTTTTCCTCAATGGATTTGAACTATGATATTCCAAACAGTTTCTTAAGTCTCTGAAATCAGTTTGGATTTTTCTTCTAATTGTAAAAGCTTTTCAGCTTTTTGATTTTATTGGGGTATGTTTTTTTAAAGTAAAAGATCGATACAAAATCAGCAGAGATCATCCTCTACTGGAAATGAGGCATACTAACTCATGTCATTATTTAAATCTAATTTATCTGCAGGACTTAAAGTCCATACTTTTATACTTTAATTTGGGGTCTCTTGTCCCACAACTGTCCCTCAAAGGAGAACCAGAACCCAGTATAAACTCCAAGTATACAGACTGCAATGCAGGCTATATATGTTGGCTTTCTTATCTTGTACAGTCCAATCCCTACCAGCATTTAGCTCCAATGCTAAAGGTTCTATGATGAAAAAAACCACTATCATAAAAATTTCTAATAATTTAGTTTCTTGTAATCAATTTATTAACACATTAGATACTTCTGAAACAATGACATACAAAAGTGTCATTCACTTAAAAAGAGTTTAAAAAGTGTCATTCACTTCACAAAGACTAAAAATCCATGATACTGAACACAAACTCTTACCTATTAAAATCAGTGGATTTCTCATTACCATTAATGCATTCAGTTTTCTTGCTTTAACTGGTTAGCCTCAAGGACAGTATTAACTTCTATTTATACAGATCAGATGGGCTTTATTAAGTGATTTCAACAGTTTTCAAAATCGAGAAAATTTGGCAATATCCACTTTCTCACTTGTACTAAATGAATCTCAGAGGGAGTATCTTGAAAATAAGATTATATTGGTTTTTAGGCTTTATCACATTACATTCCTTTAGCTCATCCGAATACAGTCCGAGGGATCCAACCATTTTGGTAAGGTTGTGGTATGAAGTTAAAAGCACAGATATGAAAGTGACACAAAAGCATGAGAACCAAAATCATGTTTATGACAAATTCATCTCCTCGTTTCTGTCTTTCAGGTCCAGTGTATATTCAGATAGTTTATTATAGTGTCTATTCAGGAGAAACATTCAGGGTTTGCACACCATTACAGTCATTACTAATCTTATTTCAAGATTTTGGCAAGTATCCATCCTGGAGTAATTTAGTGGAAAGCACTGAAATACAGACCAATGCACAGGAGAGTTTCTAAACTAGCACATGCAAGCTGTATCTTCTACTACAGCTGGGGCCAAGGAGAACATGTAAGTTTTTATCAACGTGAGAGATCACCAGGTTTAGACTGATCCCAGCACACACAGAATGGTACTGGCTGCTGAGGACTGGGACAGTTCCAGTCTCTGCTCCAGTTAACACCCATGGAGTTAAAGGTGCTGCAGGTCATGTTCACAGTGTGCTCAGCTTCACAGGTCAAAACCCTCAGTGAGGCAACTTCAATATTTGCTAATGAAAGGCTGCCTTGTCCCACCCTTCACAATCACCCATCACATCAAACCACTACACATAGCAACTTCATCCCTAGGCAGGCATCACTCTGGGCTGAACCTCCAAAACCAGAGGAGAGAAAGAAATAGAGAATCATCCTCCAAAGTACCAGGAGGTAATTTAGGTAACTGCTAACATCATATCCTGTGGCTGATTCCATAACTTAATAACTGGATGCAAAAGAAGAGGGATGTGCAAAGTAGGTACTAACACCTGTCATGTTCTCAAAGTAAGACATTTTTAAGCTACTCTCTTATAACCTGGGGGGAGTGAGAGCACAGACAGAAAAGGGGGAAGAAAACCCAAAACAACATAAAACAAAATCACAAAACATCAAATCTCAAAGTTTGGAAGTACAATGTTTAAAAAATGGAAATGGACCCTTGTCAGAGTTGCATACTGAACAGCTTAAGTGCCTGTGCCAGGCATTTCTTTTCCCTCTTTTTTTTTTTAGCAAGTCTGGTCTACAGTTCTGGGCACAGTGACTAGATTTGCGAACACTGAAGCTAAACTGTGACAGTTTTGCAGCACCTCAGTGCTTTGATAAGCTTCACTACCAAGATTTCAAGAACTCAATGTATGAATTCTCAGTGTATCAAATGTGACCCCTTTTGAATGAGACTTTCAAATCTGTTTGTGCAGGTGAAGCCTGCAGGCTAACTGAACTTAAACTCTTTTCATGCATCTTCAATACCTGTCCCTACCTGCTGGCATGAGGCACCTGAGCACCCAGAGCTGAGAGCTCCTTGGGAAGGAGCTGTCCTCCTGTCCTCCTGCACGGCCAGCACGGCTCCGCAGCACTCACCAACTCCTTCAGGATACCCTGGTAACGCACAGCCAGACACAACCTCCAACCACACAGTTAGCAACACTCCTTTAGGGCAAACCACGAGCCACAAAGTGCACTCAGGCACTTGAGAAAATGGATTTTTCAAAAGGCAAACCTAGGAATCAGCTGATAGAACTAAAGCAGGACCATCAACATGAAACTGCAGCCCGTATCCCACAGTTACACCAAACCACATGCTCATTTCCCTGCTGCTTCCCCCAACAACCTACACTGGCACTGCTGATTTTATGAATCATAAGTAACTGTTCTGATTCCTTATGTTGCTTCCAGGACAATCACATGCAAATACTACTGGTAGTCAGCAAAGAAAATTAAATTACTCCATGTTTTGGATTCATATACAAACACAACTTCACAAACGTTGTGTCAGGACTGCTTTTCCAAAAGCCTCTAATGTTGCTATACAGTCAAAGACTGACAATTCAAGAAGCAAGCTGTGCATTTTTACTGCTATTTATGTATTTCACAGTTCATTTCAAAAGAAAAGGCTAGCAGTACTGAAAAAAAACTAAGCTTCTGTGAAATTACCATTCTAAACAGCTTGCTTCTACCGCAGTTGCAATTTTTTTGGTAAAATATGAGCACAAAGCTAATAATTGAGAAATACAGAAACATATGAGGATTTCTTTAACAGGGAATAGTCATTAAAGGCCAGTGTTATAAATATTCTGCTCAAAAACATCCCATCTTTAGCCATAGCTTTCCACACTTGTCTAAACTCCATTCTGTTTTAATAGGAAATGTATGCAAGAAAACAAAGGCAAAGCTCATTCTTCTTTGGAAATTGCTTTACTACATAGGGACATAGAAAGATGTGCACTCTCCACTGTCTCCTGCAGGTGGACAAAAAGGACTGCTACTGAATTCTTGCACCTTGGACTCTGCTTTTAAAACAAAAAAAAGGAGAAAGCCAAAGAACAGCAGCATCAAGATCACCTGAGAAGAACTTTCTTGAAGAAAGAAACCTCAAGATAAATACTAATGTAAACTGCAACACAAATTTCTATATATTAAAAAAACATGAAGAAGAAATATGGGGAGAGGAGGGAAGGGATGAAAATAAAAGTGACTAATTAGTTTCCTTGCAAACTGAAATCCTAAAGCATTATTTAAGCTAGGAGAGAAAATGACATGTGAAAACATATGCCTTGGTAAACTGTAAAGAAACTAAAGAGGAAGCAGTGTTGGGAGCTGGAGCCATGAGGTACTGCACTGTATTTGTGGACAGAAATTCCCCACCTCTCTGCCAAACCTCTGCTCCTTTTTCTTCACCTTGTTTATGACTGTGACCTGCTATGCCTTCCTTGACAGAAGTTGGTATTCCATCTTTCAAATGGTCCTAGCTGACCATCCAAGCTGAAATGAATCTGTTTGATATTGAGGGCAGCTCACATCCCCTGCTGTTGCTCTATGAACAGGGAAGAGTTCACTGGACAAATGATACACTCATTTTTCATTTAAGAAATTTAAAACCAAAAGGTTCTCCTCCAAATGCCTGGAATAAAAGGAGAAATTCACCACCATACCTTTAAATCTGCTCAACTACTTGCTTTAAGAAACAAGCATACATTTACCATTCCACTTTCTTCACGTATTTATGGCTACTGTGAAACTTTGGATGAATTGTGGGTTCATTCCTATTTTATGACATTAAGTCAGTATCTTGCCTGCCACTGAATTATTTAAAATATTAGCAAGAGATAAAGATCTTGCAGACTGGTCTGAATACATGATACAAGTAAAGGCCTGCCCTGCTGCAAAGCTTGCTGGCAAAAGAATGGCAGCTTTGAAAGTTTTCTTTTCCAGTTTTTTGGCTAAGGGAAAAGGGAGCAAACTCATGGACAAACCCAGTAAAAGTTAGCTGGGTATCCTCTCTTAGGTTACTCTTCATGAGAAACACAGTTCTGCCCTGAATTCTCATCCACATATCACCTTCAGCTCTATCTCACAACTCACATTAAATAGTGGGGGTTTGGGGGTCTTTTTTTGTGCACAGCTGTATTCCAGCACTGCGTCCAAGGTTTCCAGCACTGAATATTCATTCACATGAAAGCAAACCTTGGCTTTGCTCAGGGACACGAACAAGCTCACTTGTGACATTTACATCTATTGATCTGCCTGTTTCGTGGACACTCCCTTACAATATGTTGATCAAAATCATAAACTGTTCTTTCATTGCATTAGAAGATCTGTACTTTTTATCTCCAAGTCAAAACATTTGGTTTTTCTTTTACTCATAAAAAGAGTTGCTGTTAATACTTGTTTTTACTTCTCTATATTATGATAGCTTCAAATTGGTACATTTTCAAGGCCCAAAAAGTCAGTAACCAAATCCTATAGTATTTCCTTGGTGATAAATGGAAAGTTGCTGGCAGAAACTGCTGCCTCCCCTTGTCAAAAAAGTTAATTTTGAGAATTCTTCATTCAATAGACTGCTAGCCAGAGATCTGTGCATCTTCATCAGCAAGAGCGAATAAGCTACATTTCTGCTGTTGAATAGATACCTACCCAGCATCATCCAAATTTGAGCACAAAGAATGACTGTGAGAGCAGCCCAAGGTGTATAACAAAACAGGCTGGTGATATTGGCAAACAGAAAGTCAGCCTTATCATGTTATCAAACAGGGATATTTTTACAAGCAATGTAAAAAAAACACTCTCCAAAGCAAAGAATTAAAAAATTATAGACTTGCCTTTAAATTTGTAACAAATTACTACTTTGACTCAAGGTTAAAATTCCATGTTTTATCTTGTACTTGTCAGTAAGCCATTATCTGTGCAATTAAGATGGCTTATCTGATTAACAGAAGTTCTCTAAACTGCAGTAAATCATTTCTCTACAGTGAATAGCAATTGACTTACTAGAAAATCACCTGGCTTAGCTATCAGTTCTTAAATATCCATAGAGCTGCCATTACCACAGTATTTGACACCTTCTTTAATCACATAATAAAGACTTGCCACTTTAATTTCATTTTATAGCTAGAACAGCAGAGACATAGAACCTGCTGTTCAGGAGAAGACATTTCTGCCACCATTAAGCATTCAAGGATAAAGCCATGGAGAGACCATATTCACCACGTGTATAACAAATGCAGAAATAGGTGCTGAGAAGCCAAAACCTGGAAACATACTTGGTGTTCTGAGTGAACCACCCACAAAGTAAAACAATCAAGAGGCGTAGAAGAACATTCAGAGGCAGCTTTTGATTTTTAACTCCTCAGCGGAGGGGAGGAATACACAGAGTTTTAAGACTGGCAGGTTCAGATGAACACTTGTTCAGAGATCTGTTGGAAAGTGGTGTGAATGACAATTCAAACACACAGTGCCTCAGTGAGGGAAAAGGGCAGAAGCACAGAGCCATTTATTAATAGTGGCAGAGAACTCTCCACAGATGTCTGGAACAGAACAGTCAACCCTTGGGCTGTCACCTCACCCCAGCTGCTGACACTGCTGCCACAGCCACAGGAGCACAAATGCTTTTTTAAAGAGTCTTGCATATTAATGTCCAGTATGGCAGAGCAAACACATGATAATGGGCATGCTAGAGAGTTACTGTCAGAGCAGTAAGTCTGCAAAAAGCATTAAATTCATCCAGGAAAATAAAACCTCATCAAAGAGCAGGGGATGCAGGCAGAGTGAGGAACAGGGCCTGTGACAGAATCCCTACTTGCCACCAGAGACATGAACCTCACAGGAGAAGCTAAAAATTTGATTTTAAATACTGTTAGTCTTCATATTCCTGATTTTTAATTTTTTTTTAATTAAATGCTTTTATTATAGGTGTGACAAACTTCATAGAGGCACTTCAATATTTTTTCCAAAAAATGTCCTAGTGTCACTGTTAACACAGCAAGCCTTTACTTTCTGCATCATTGAAACATGATCTATTTGGATATTCAGGTCTGATATCTTTAGTTTAGGGTGGTGGGGTTTTTTTAACAGACCAAAACTTTCATGTTCCTGTCAAAGTAGATTTTGGGTTAAATTTAGAACTATTAAAAATACATTTATTTAGAATTCTCCTTTGGTAGGGTTTTTCATCTTCATTTCAAATCCCATAGTGACTTAAAAATGCAAAATATAGATGTTTTAAAGAGTATATATGTTTAGAGAGGAAAAGTAAATTTTTATTCATCACTAAATCATTTATCAAGTTTTTGAGTTGTCAGAGTAGAGACTTATTCTCAAAACACCCACATTAGCTCACACTGTTTGTCAAACATTTGTAAGGCTAGCTGCCCTTTGTGTTGTCACTCCATGAGCAAGTGAAAGTGTCCCAAATATGAAAAAAGTTAATAAAAACCAGAAAGCAGGGTTCCAGAACTGTGGAAGCATCAGTCCTTCTAGATCTAGGCCCTTGCTTTGAGGAGCTCCAATCTCCCACTTGTTTAGCAGTACAACACTGCTAAAGCTGAGCATGAAGCAGCAACTTCCTACAAAAAGGAAGTAACCCAAAGGAGGGCAAGGGCACTTGACTGCTTCAATACTTATCTCAACAGCAACCTTTTTTTAAATTTCGTTATGAAGGCCCTGTCTGTAAAGGAATAAAACAGCCTCAAAACCTGGACTGACATCATAAACAAAGGTGTAAATTACTTGCAGTGATTTATAAATATAAAACTAAACACAAACACTGGGAGAATAAATAAAAGACAAATTACAAGACAGTACCATCAGTCTTAACAAAATATTATGAGTTTCATACCAAACAGAGATATGAAATGTAATTATTTCTCTCTCTCAAGAGGAGCAAATAGAAGACTGCAGTTCATCTTTTTCTCCAGGAAGACAGGAAAAAAATAGAACCCCTTCCATACTTGTTAGGAATGTTAACAGTGGGGAGAGAGATCTTAAAAATAAAGTAATTTATAAATGAAAATAAAAAGTGGCAACAGATTGCATTTGGAAGCTGAGAATTAATTTTTCAATTTCACATATCATTTAACCAGTGTCAGACAAAAAAAATGACGTGATAAATAATATCTGCAGTGCAAAGCCTCTGAGCTGCTGACCACAGATGGGTTGGTTTGAACATGCCTCAGAAAAAGAGAAGAGAGTTGCAGTTAAAAACCAGACTGAGGGCTAGCTAGAGGGCAGCTGTGTAACTGCTCTGTCCACATCTCTACTACAAAGAGTAACGCACTACGGAGCTGTCTCACAAACCCACTGGAGGTGGCGTCTGGTACTTGATTTGTCTGTTTACACCTAGAGAAAAGCATAGCTCAATAAATGCAGGAAGTGCAAGCCCCCGTGGATTTCTAATTAGCAAAGACTGACACAAGTCATTTTGAGGAGTAGTACCCACAGCATAATGGAATTAACCCAAGTGAGCACTGAAAGAGTGAACAGGCACAAGATGGGATTTCTTCCAAGCACCCTTCCAACAGTATTTGTGGTTTGGGGAGGGCAACTGGGAAGAAAGACAAATACAGGGACAAAATCCATCAGATTTTTGTTTGCTTGCTTTTTTAATCACCGATTACCTGTATTCAAGCTTTTGACAACCATTTTTGGCAACCGGTTCATACACACTTATCTCCACCTGGAAATGGTTGTGGCTGGGACATCATTTCATTCCTTGTGTGCTGCAAGACATCAGCTGGGCTATTCTGCTTAATTACAGCAAATTGTAAAGGTGCAGCAGGGCATCCAAAAGCTTGATCAACACAGACATTTCCTGGCTGCTGACACTTCTGAATGGCAGAGGTCATCGAGATATTGATGAAGCCCTTTCTTCCATAGGAGAGGCCTCATTTCTTATGGTTATTTAAGTTAAAAGGGATAAAGCAGCTAGAATGACATCTCAAATGTACCTTAAATTAAAGGGTAGTTATATTTTGACCTCACATATTATGCCAAAGGGCACTGCAATCCATACATTTGTTTTAATAATACACCCAAAAGCTGGAATTAAGTATGTTTGAAAGTGCTCAACTTAAAGAGATGCTAAAGCCTAATGCTGAAATAAAAATAACAATAAGACAACTAGATGCAGGTTAAAAAAAAGATAATTGCCTATAAAGAAGAAATTAATTAGAGATGTAGCAGAATCCTCACCCCCCGCAAACTTCCAGAAGTTTAATGGCCCTGTGAAAAGGAGTGACTCTCCCAAATGGCAGGATGCCTGCAGGAAAGGTGACTGCAAGAAGCTCAAGGTAAAGCACTGAAGCAGACCTGGAAGGCATTTTACATTCTGAATCATTTGGCTGCAGCCTTGCCTGGCTCCTTGCCCGCACCACAGGCAATAAAGGAACCAAGACAAAGCAGTGCTAAAACCAGTCTGGCGGCTGGGGAGGCAGAGATCCAGCAGCAGGGACAGGGCAGCTGGGCACAAAGCAGAGAAACAGAGCTTCACACAGGCAGAGCATGCTTAACAGTATGGAGCACACAGATTTTTATGGGTCCACTGAAATTCCTGACCCTTATAGACAGGATCCACTTTTGAATCAAAAAATATCAAACACACACAACAAAAGCAGAAAACTAAAATCAAGACATACAAACACCTTGCAGTTAAGACTGGATTTCACCAGGTTTTTTGTAGGCTTAAAGATCTATAGGAAAGATTTTCAGAATCTAGACTGTGTAAATAACTCTGCCCACCTACTTCATATATTTTACTCAAACTCAGAACACCATTCACATTTCCTACACAAATGTTTTAAAGTGTTTTAAGGGAAAAATATATTTTGAATATACACACTTAATAATGCTTTTTAAAACATACTACTTCATGTTTTTCCTGATTGAAAGAGACATACAGGGATCATTTAGTCCAACTTCTGGCTCTACATGGAACAGCCCCAGGAATTTCTCAATGTGTCTGAGATAATTTTCCAAAAATACTTCTTGAACGCAGGCTTGGTGCCGTGGCCACTTCCCTGGTGAGCCTGTTCCAGTGCCCAACCAACCTCTGGGGGGAAAACCATATCCAACCATGACCCATCATTTTAGTTATCACCCTAGGAGAGAGAAGCTTTTGTACAGTTTTGACTCAATCATGTTAAAGTACAGCCACTTAAAACCTCCCAATCTTTAAAAACTTTGCTAATGCACTTAAATTACTCAGCAGCTCACAGGCTGAAAACCTGCCATTCAAACTCTGCAGATCTGAGGTTACTCTACCATTAGTCATGTAATAGTTTCACATTCAATTTAACACACTCATGGAACAGTTGTGTTCCTCACTGCCTTCTGTCCAAACATTTACTCCTACTTGTACTGCCCTTCTCCACTGGCACAAACACTTCCTGTAAGGAAACCACATAGGGGAAAAAAAAAAAGCAAAAAGCCCAGCAAAAAACTGTATTGACGTTTTCTCCAATTAAACGGTACATAAAGTAAGGTCTGCTGATAACCACTGGAAAGCAGAAGAGCAGCAGGACTGTCTCTGCCACCTTCCACACTGATGTGTGCTGGAAGTACTGAGCTGGAAATCCCAGCCTCTGTGTACATCAGAAATCTTTCAGTGAGTAACGATCTCTTTCAGGTGTGGTGACAGTCACACTTTAGTCCACAGACAGGTTGTGCCAAAATAGTCAGAAAAGACACGAATTCAACTCATTTATGCTCAATTTACTGCCTCTAGAGGCACTGTGAGACATCAGCTCTGCTTGACAAAGCCATTTAGATGCTACAGCAGATACAAATTCCCTGTATCTTAAAAATTGTTTAAAGTAACTGAAGGCAGCTCTGCACTGAACTTATACAAAATGTAGAACACCAGTACGTGCAAAAGTCAGAGTTCATTAGCTTGCCCTAACCACATGAAGACATTTTTATTATGCCCATTATTATTGGAATAGATCATTAAAACAAATCCAAATACAAAGTCTGGGCAAACAAATATTATGGCAACTGTGATGAACCAAAGCTTTCCCAATGAAACGTTAAATGGCAGTTTTGCCCTAAGTGAAACTGCTTTCTTAATCTTCCTTGAGATTTTAACTCCACTTGCCTGTTGAAAAAGGAACACAAGGGACATTACGTGTCCCACTGGCCTCTCCTGCAGGTCTCTAAAGAGTGCTTAACACAAACAGTAATTTATGGTATTACACTCTTGGACTACAAGTACCTCAAATTCCACTTCAGGGTATTAGGCCAACTGCTGTTTAAATTATGTGTAAACTAGCTGAATCATGACCCTCCACTGGAAAAGTCTGCCTTATAGATCATGTCCGTAGGGAGTTGAATGCTGTAATGACAACTTACCACTGAGCTAATCAAGGATCAGAAAACAAAGTTACAATTAACTAAAGCAGAGGCACTGAAAAAAACAAATCAATAGTGGTACCCAGCTGAACCAGGTCATGCATGCCAGAACCTCCTACTATTTCCTACTGCAGTACATGACTCCTACAGTAAAAATAAACTCTAGCCCTCTGCAAAATCACATTGAAATTGCATTGAAAGATGTCTTTTTATTCCCCTACAGTGAAGTCAGAGTGTGTTCCTTATTTTGGAGATTTTAGATCCCATCACTGGTCAACACCTGATTTTGAAAATGCCAGTGATTAAACCTGGCCCTAAAGGTTTCTCTAGTGTTGGTCCGTGCCTTTTTATGTAATTTCTGTTGTAACTTCACAACAATATATGCTTCATTCACTCAGTAAATGACAGACACCAGAAATACATACACTGGTAAAAGACCAAGGACTCAATTTTTAAAAAATAAAGCCTTTATTCATAACACCAGATTTGTCTCTAAAATCCAGAATTCCACACACCACACAAGCCTGCTGCAAATCAGCAAAAGAATTTGTATCTAAGAATCTTATACAAATCTGTTTCAAATAAGTCTATATTTACAAAATGATTCTATGCTTTGGACTGGTAGGGAGTCCTACCAACAACAGTTTCTGCAAATGGGTCTGGCTTTGCCCCTCACTGTGGAAAGACAGACCCATCAGGAAGGGCTGAATGCAGAGCTAGAAGGCGAATCCAGAACATCCATGGGAGAGGTTTTGAGTTGCTGTTGTCAGAAAGAGTGAACAGCCAAGTTATAAAGATATACACTGACTTCCTGAAAACCAGCAGCAACTGAAGTCATTACCACAAGATAATGCCATAGCAATAATCCAAAAATCCAAGGAACTCTCACTTGAAATGTAGTATTTGCACACCTCCCAGAGCATGGTGCCCCAAGGAGGTCAGGGAGGAGCTGCACCTGAGTGTTTGGAGGAGCACTGAAGCCAGGGGAGTGCTGTGCTGTGCTGGAATATCACTGCCAGAGCCATCCTGGGGCCCTGTCAAACACAGCCTTTGGGAAAGCAGGCAGCATTCACACACTCAGCCTCAGCCAGCTTCAGCTCTGCACTTTTTCAGAGGTACTTCAATGGATTTGGGGATTTATAATCAAATGATTACTTGCTCTAATAATCACTTGCTCTAGAGCACATTGCAGCAACTGAAACAAGCCAGCCAAGACAAAATTCTTGACAACTAGATTGCTAAACAAATGCTTTTGCTTATCCCTGCTGAAGATCAATAACAGTTTGATACATTGTTTTAGTTCATCGCCTTTCAGAAAGCTAAACATTCGGTTTTCCAGAGACTCCTAGTTCCCTGCCCATACTTAGAAATCATTTAAAGCATTTAACGTTTTTCACAAGTATATTACAACCATTTTTATAAATAAACTCTTAGACAGTATATCACTGTAGAATCTTAAATTTTGCCTTTCCCCCTGCCCAGTAAATCAATGGAAACTCACAGCTGCTGCCTTTCCTTTCTCTAGGCAAGCCTTTCTCCCCAGACTACAGAGAAGTGAGGCAAGGAGACTGCAGCTCCAGTGGCTGCAGCAGTGTCTGCAGCCTAAGCCCCGAGTTATCAGCTGAGGACAAGGGAGGGACATAAAGGAAGGGGGAAGCAAAAGCCAGTTTGCAAATGTCATGCCTGCAAGCATTATTCTCTCATTCACAGTGGCTTACTGAAACACAGCTGCTTAGACTGAGAGGGCTTTGGGTCAGCTACTCAGTTCTGATGGACACTCAGTGGGCCTTGTGTCAGGGGTGCTGTGTAATAGGGGAAACAAACACGAGCATCTCTAACCCCTAAAGTATATAAACTTTTTGGTTTTTTTACAAGCACATTATATGGAAAAGAAAGCAAAAAATCCAACTTGAGTCATTCACTCCAGTCTTAAAAACCTTCCTCTACTTGACCACAAAAAAAAATTTGCTTAATCCTTTTCTGCAAAACAATGTGCAGCAACAATTTCACCAGCTTACCCTTCTGCATTCCAATTTCTTGCCAAGGTACAGAGCAGACACTAATTCTCATGTGGAATAACATTACTCATTTGCCAACATTTCTGAACCTTTGTTACTGCTGCTTTACAGTTTCTGATGTAGCAGAATTAAAAAAAGCAATGACAGATAAAAGTTCTGAACTACAGTATTATCAAAGCTCAGTAACTGTATTCTCATTTTAAGAAATGTAATGCCAACAGCTGAGTGGAAATATATTTCAGGTAGTCTAATATCATTCTGCTAGAAAGGTGTAACTCAAACTAAAACACTGTGAGCAACAGATCTCTATTTTCAAACAAGAATTCTGATATATATATTTCACCATAATTTCTTCATCTGCCCTACACCAACAAAATAACCACTTAACACATGTAGCAATAGCTTGACCACTTTTTAAATTAATTCCAGTAAATATGAAGTGCACAAGACATGCAGAATTAGCCAAGAACTCCTGGTCCTTTAAGGAAAAAACTGATTGGCAGCCTCATAATTATTAAAAGGGAAAAATAAAAAAGACAATACTGCACTCCCACAGCTTGTAGGAAATGTGTCTTTAGAAATGGTATCACATTTTGTTTCAGCATAAGGAAGTTCCATCCTCTCTAATGCAGAACTAAAGACTTGAAAATATTCTCTTTACTGAATGTTTGAATAAGCCATCCTACTTTGAATCCTGATATTTTTGTTGATTCGGTCTGAGCTATTTAGTTATACTATTTCTTTCAATCCTCTTGGATCTCTTAACTTTTAAGTAGCAAGACACCAAGACCTGGAATTTTACCTAAGCAGCAAGGGAGTATAATTTCCCTGATCCATGAAATGAATAAATTACTACATACTCTATATATTCCCTTCATTGCTTTATCATTGCCCTTAGTGTAAAAACTATCTTTGTGAGGAATACGAATTTATGCTATTTATTTTCCTTCATTTCTTGTTTCTCTACTTTGTTCCTCTTCCCCTGACATGGCTGCTATTTTTCCCTTTCACTTTAAGGGAAACACCAGAAACTGATATCATGCAGTCTTTTCTCAAATTGGACTATTTTCTTTTTTAATTTCAGGGGTTTTTTTAATTAGTTATCAACTGAGTTTTACCAAAATCAATCTAATTAATTATGTTTTCCCTTCTTCCTATATCATTAGTCAAGCTGGCAAGTAAAGCCAGGTGACACCAAGGCCCCAGCACATTATTTAACAATTTTCTACAATATGATATGCTTTTTCTTTTTTTGCAGTCAGTTGTTACCAAGAAGACACAGTTCTTGCATTCAAAGATTTCAAAATCATTTTTAACCACAAACTAGAGAAGCACAAATATCCATGGCTTTTCAGGCACAGCACAGAGCCCACCAAAAATAATTACCTATGTGATACTACTCCAGTACAATGAATGAACAGGTGATAAAATTTGGAAGTACCAAATTCCTTATCAAAAATTTAATTCTTATCATTAGATCACCTTTTCATCTTCACAGAAAAACAAGAAGAAACAGTAACAAAACAAATTACTAACTTGATATTACATCATAGTCTGAACTATCATTTTATTTTATTTTTGTCATCTTTAAGATTTTATCATCACACATGCACTCAGGGAAATATCTGTGAAAGGGAAATTCTGGTTTTCATTGAGGTCTCAATTCAGTAAGAAAGTATAGATCATAGTAAACTTTAACCTCTGAAGCCCCATGACCAAATATATTACTCAAATCTAGACCTATATTCTTACATAAAATTTATCTGAGGCAAAGACACTTTTTGTTGATTCAAGAAGCAAAAGAGCATTGGAGGCAAAAAACCTTCAGGACATTGCACCAGGTGCTTAATAATTCTGTCTATGCTACCAGGGACAAAAGTCACAGCTACCAAACACAATTTACCATCTTTGAATCCTAATATCCCAAATAATTTCACCTAGCAAGTTGCTGATAGTTATCTCTTCCCTCACCAGCCCAGGGGTCAAGTCCCCAAAACACTAACTAATGATATATTTTACTGTTAGAACAGGACCCAAATGCTGAAACATCAGAAAGCTTCCCTGCCAGGCTGTACACTGCCCCACAATGCTGTAATTTCACTGCCTCGTTATTCTGCCAAACAAAACACGTGTCACTTTTAGTAATTATCCAATGCATCACACTTGCCTAGTTCACTTCCTTCTATCATGCTTTCATTGGGTACCAAGATAATAAATACTGAAGGTCATTTGTCTAAGAGAATGTGTTCTGGAGCTACAAGATTCTTTTTCCCTTGATCTGATGTGAAATATATCCTGTATCATTTCATCATCATGACAGTATTGAACTCTGTACACAAATGCTGCATTCTCACTCTGATATTCCACCACTCAAATTTTTCTCCTAAAAAATGGGCAAAAGGCAGAGGAGGGGTAATTTCAGCTTTTTCACTAATGGATTTTTGTTTCTAAGGTATATCTGTGCTTTTTAAGAGTTTTATATTCCAGGCAGAAGATAAAACCATTAACTATTTCACACAATGACTTTGTAACTCTACTTGAGACTGTACAGCTGAGACCTCCTGCTCCCCTGAAGACAGCAGAAACTCTAAACTCGCAGCCTCCCCCTCTGCAAATTTGTATTTTAAAGACAGCATCCACTCTAGCATTTTCTTGTCAACTGACACAGGATGTGACCCAGAAGATAAGTCTGAAACACATATTTAAGTGTCATTCACACCTAGATTGGCACCTCACTCATGAGATTCAAACACTGTTTAATTAAAAAAACAAGTGTAAACACTTTTACTTGGCTCTCCCAGGATTTTTTTTTTTTTTTTGTAACTATATGGTAACAGCATTCCAACTGTGCTTTTCATACTAAAGCAGAACAAGAGAAAAGGTCACAGGACATTGTGGAAGGCAGCACTCATTAATGCAGCGTTCAAGGTTAGATCAAAAGGAGCAGTGGAACTGGGATTACACTGACTCAAACGGTTCTACTCCTTTTTGCTTATTTGCTGTTCACCCCATAGTGCCTGAAGCTGTTGACACAGCTGCCTGCCAGCAAAATTTATTTAGAAACTCCTTCATATTGTACTGTTCACAGTCACTGTAACCAATATTTCAGGAATTATATTTATAGAGCAGGTGTCAGCAAAAAGATGTGCAGCAGAAAGTTACAGCAATTCATTGTTTATATTCAAGGCACAGACATTGCAGAAACCATACACAGAGTGGTTCTTCACCTGAATTATCAGAGAAAGACATGGAAGTACCTTGATTGTGTTTTGTTCTCATACAGCTGCCAAAAATCTGTTGTTATCAAAACCAGTATTTTCTCACTTATACAATCGAAAGCAGTCCTGCACAGGTTCAGTAATACCCACATCATAAAATAACAGGCACAAAACTCAGCTTTCAGAATACATTTCAAACTGTTTAAGTACCAGGAGGTAGGATAACTTCTTCCTAAATACTCAATTTTTCGTCTTTCTTAAAGAGAGAGAGGATGCTTCATTATAAATATAGCTTTGTAGAAGCTATGCCATTTTTAGAAGACAACAAACAGCATTTACTGAAGGCTATAAAATCTGTGAGACACAGTATGCTTGACATTATCTCAGAGCAAAATGTTCCAAACGATTTTGACATGTCTTTTTGAAAACACTGGATAAATAGCCACACCTGTCCAAGTGGACTTATATAGTACCTCTAAGGCAAATACACTACCTTGATCATGCTATTAAAAAAAAATAATTCCAAACCTTAAATCCACAGGAAAGTTTCCACAGTCCTCCACAGCCACAGCTAAGCAAGCAGTCTTTCCTAAACTCTCCTTTCCAAATTTGTTTACCCCATTCCTATCTTCAGTTCTTAGATGGATTCCCTATTGAAATCTTACAGAATTTTAATGTGATTAATAATCTCCTCCTTGTTCTGCAAAGTGGTTAACCTTCTTCTTTTGCAAGGTCATAAAGATGATTGTTATAAATACTGGTTCAACAGACCTAAGACACCCTGCTTTTCTACAGATGAGAATTAAAGTCTTGTACATCTCAGGAATGTGGTATCTATGTATTTCACGTTACAACTGGATTTACTTACATAGCCATAGAGTAATGCTGACAACACACACACAAAAACAATTGTGGTGTAATGTGAAATAATCCTGGAAAATTAATAAAGCTAATATGTAAAGGCCTAAAGTAAATTCTACAGTGGGTGACAGAAAAGAGAAAGCAAAACTATACTCACAGGAATTAAACCACCCTACAATATAAATGTTAGAGTAGCCCCATAAAACAATGAGATATAGCAGCTTATGGAAGGAAGCAGCCAGAACATAAATTAGATATCAGAAACTGTATTCAAGACATAAAGAAAATTCATGACAAGTCTGAGGGTTGTCTAAACATGTTGCCCACACAGGCTTGAAATACTGTATGCAATGTTGTCCTAAGAGCTTTCAATGAAATACAAGGGAGTAGACCAACTGGTCAAAAAAATCAAAATCTACTCAGCCAAATTTCTCTTAAGGTTAATTCAGGAAGAAGGAAAATAGAGTGCTTCTGAAGGGAAACCAGCTATGACTTTTTACAGTTCAAAACCACATTGTCCTCTATAAAAAGAAAAGACTAAGGAGGAAAAAAATAAAAGTTCCCAAATTAGACATAGTAATTTCTCACACTTTAGGGTAATAAAGTACTTGCAAAGCTGAGACTCAAGATGCAGTCACCCTTACACAGGGAAGAAACATCCAAGTAGAATATTGCTTTATTCCTCTGCATGAGAGACATTCCTGCCAGGGATATTCTGAAGGTGTCTAGGACTAGAGAAACAAGCAATATACACAGACCTGTCCCAGGATGCTGCCACTCCATTTTACTCCTCCAGTTCCACACATTTTGGTTTGTCTCCCCAGGTATTCAGGCAGTGCATCACCACTGCCAGGTCAGCAGTGGGACTGCAGAGATCATTCCTTTGTACTCCCCTGCTGATACTGGGAAGGAGCACAGGGCACTTCAGGCAGTTTGCAAAAGTCACTGGCTAATGTGAGTTACTCTGCTCAGCACAAGCCAGCCCTGTGCACTTCAGAGGAGCCTCCACTGTTGTGACCAGGGTGGAATTAGCTGCCACAATGAACAAAACATTCAGTGAACCTGTCTTATTTTCAGACAATACATTTCATATTTCGTTTTTCTTGGTAACATCATTACATTTTTTTTTCTGCTCCTTCAATTCTTATTCTCACTAAAACAACAATGTAGACAAATTACTTGCTGCAAGAGTGCTGGACAACAGAGTTTTTAATAAAAATATGAAAAAACAACAAAGCATAAAATGCAGATTTGAGAGTTAGGATAACGTACTATACTTCTTATTTGACCATTACATGTCATCTGTGACTGAGACACAAGAATGGAGGGGGTTATGAGCACATCAAGCTAAATAAGTAAGCAAACATTCCAGGCAATGTTGGAAAGAGACCCAAAGGACTTTCCAGCTATTGGTAGTTGGTATTTCATTCTGAGTGCAAATTAAATGGGGAAACTGACAGAAACTGGATTATGTTCAGTCACATTATATGCAAGTACTGTGTACAACTACAAATCTTTCATTGCTGTACCTCATTTATTAACCTCCTCAAAAAATGTTTACAAGGAATTGAATCTAACCAGTTATCAAACAAGAACTCCAGAGAGTTCTGCCAGGACAACCAACACAGCGCCCGGCCTCACAATGAATGGCAAGCCTAGAGCTCATTATCTAAGCAATGATCACACAAGTTCCCCCTCCACAGCCAGTCCTAGGACACATACAGAGCCCTTATTCCCCTGTAAACCAATCTGCAGATACACATCTATCTGAGACAGTTGTTTACAAACAAAGGGAAAAGCTTGTCTCAGTGCATTTTAATGGCTATTACAAAAGACGCCACAAAACCAAGGAAAATTCCAGGACCAGCTAATATTTATATTCTAAGAGAACAGCTAGAGAACAGCAGGATGAGAAATCTTAAAATGTCATTGGTATCAGTAAGAAAGAAACAAAGCCAAAATCTTGGACCGTTGGAACATTTTAATCCATAAGGAGGTTTTAAAAAAAGCTTTTATTTGATCTATGCCCACCCACATGCCAGCTCCAAAACATCTATGAGATGAAATAATTTCTAGCAGATCATGACAGCCTTGTGAATTTGAAAGAACAGTGATAAATCTGCACACTACATCACTCTAAAACAACACATGAGGCAGTGAATTACTTTCCTTTATGTATTTAGGAATGGAGAATGTGCACATGCAAACACACATTTGTGTGTGTATACATGCAGAGTGCACCAATGCACAATTTCTCTGCTTTGTATACTTCAGACTGGATCTTAGCAGCACTGTTTCCAGGAGAGCCACAAAAGAGGCAAGCAGTCTTTCCTTCAGCTAGTCTATTCCCCGACTCAAACTTGGAGAGGGACTGAGACAGGGGGAACAATGCAAGGCTCAGAAGCAATTGTTATGCTGTCAAGAAACACAAACTTCTTGATTTAGAAGTTGGGATTCAGAACTCCTTCCTCTGTACAATTTATAATGTAAATTATAGTATTGCTTGCAGCTCCAAATGACTCATGCAGCACCATTCTGGAAAAATACCTCTGCCTCCGAGAGCAGCTTTGCCCTCTAAAGATGTTGAGCACTGTGCTGAATTTATTCACACAGGGCACCACCTCATTGTAAAAAAAGGTTTATGTTGCTACCCTGGGCACTGCAGGATTTGGCATTTGCCAGGGATGGTTCCCTCATACAGCTGCAGCAGCCTGGCAAGTTCCTAGGCCTGCTTGAATCCCCCTGAAATACTCCTCATGCACATGGACTCACGCAGGCAGCTGGAGGCAGCCCAGGATGTGCCACACACCCCATGCAAACAGCAACCCCTGAGCAGGAAGCACCAGTGGTGCCATGAGGACACGCTGCAAATCCATCCCTCTGACCAGGAAATGTGGTGCAGTGAGAGCAAAGTCACATGTGAGGAAAACCAGGAATGAAACATTTAAGAGGAGCTGTTACATATTTAACAGGAATTTCATGAAACACCACTAACAAATTTGATTTGGGGATGAAAATCACAAAAAATCCCCAAACAAGACTCTGGTTGTACTAAGCGAGAATTCAGTGTGTGCTCCAGACATTATTTGTTATGTCAGTAGGTAAAGAAGACAGCAATACAAACATTAATTGTCTGAAGACACATGTAGAGCTAGAAATGGAGCCAGTGGAGACAGGGAAGATGAAGAATAGACACAAACAATGCAGGAAGTGTGTGGGCAAGGAATATCAAGTACATGACTTTACTAAGTCGGTTCCCTCCTATCCCAACAAAGCATTGGGAAACATTATTTTAGATTTCAAAAAGGACAATTTTGTGCTTAGTGTCCTAAGTAAACAAAGTTGAGAGTTAAGTGAGGAACGTCCAAAAATTACCAGCTTGCTAAACTGACATGCAAATAGAAATAAATTCAAGGCTGTGGTTAGATTCAACTACTCAACTCTCACACTAGTTATTCACCCTCCATGGTTTTCAGGCTTTACTGAAGCCCAAGTCACCACACATAAATTAAGACAGCTTTGAAATAGCCAACACAAACCTCATCATGTATCCTCTGACTTCTTTCTCATTGGACTTCAAAACATCTGCACATTGTAGGCAACCCTCCATCCACCCTCACAGCCTTCCATATTTCAAGGCATCACACAGACTAAGCCTGAGCATTTCAGGAAGCAAAAACTTTGTTCTATGACTTACAACAGTTTCATCATTTAAAACTTTGCAAAAGCTAGGGAAGTGATTGACCACTGCTCCTCACCCCCAGAGGAGCTATATGACTATATTTAAGCAACTGGACACGCTAATTTTTCAGTGCAGGTACTCTAAATGTAGTAGTCCCACAAAAGAAAACCTGGAATTCAAGCCTTTGTAAGTCTGCCACCTGCTTGCCTTGAGTTGATTTAAGGAAGTACAGCCTTTTTTCTTCCTGTTCAGATGACAATTTTGATTTAAAACATTCTGACAGGTTACTCATTCAGAGCCAGTTTTAAAGAAAAGCAGTGTTTTTATCCGGTGATAAAAGTTTGATTATGTTTGTGATTTATAAGAAATTATTTTTAAAAGGCCAGGTTGCAGATGACAGTCTGCCTACATTCTACAGCCCACAGCTGCATAAAACAGTAACTTCAGCATCAGAACCTTTGAAAAATGATTAATGTTGATTTCATCTTTCAGCAAATGGGTATGAAAAAAAAACCAGAACCACTATGCCTGGAAAATAAATTTTCCAACAAAAATATTGTAGTCTAAGTAATTTTCTAAATGGACATGTTACTTCCCAGTAATAAAATACACTACTCTATACCCAGACAGAAAGTAGTAAGCAAATGCATTTAACATCAAAATATAATTTTGTTTAACTCTTTAGTCCTTTACTTCGGAAAAAAACCCAAGCAATTTGAAGTTTTCCAATCAGTAAATAAAAGATTAAGATCTCTAAATCGCACATAACTCAACCCCAGCAAACTGGTATCTCTTATCACAGTACTCATAGTGCAGACACATTGATACACAGTTGCATTTGGAGCAGCTGATAGTGCCATCACTTCATATGAGAAAACGAACTCAGTACAGAAATCATCCCAAGGGTAAAATTTATCTCTTATGATGCATTAGATGTCACTGCTTTAATTGCTGCTGCTATCAAAACTCATGAATAAAAGTGATGTCAACACTCAGTCATGATTTTTGATCAAAAATGCCCTATTAAAACTAGAAAATTTTGCACATTGATACTCAACCAACTGCAAAGGATTTGCAGGGTTCAGAGATGAGCCCCTGCCATCTGCACATGAATATGTATCAAGGGTTCATTTGATTAGTGACAAACAACTTACAGTCATTACAGCAACCATAAAGAGCATCATATAAAGCAGGAGTAGGGGAGTAATTTCAGCCTACAGGGCTCCTGTATGAGATACACTGACACCTTCAGAATATGCACAGACACTCCAGCAGCACGTCACATCTCATCAAGCCTTTGAACAAATACAAATCAAACCACGATGGACAGGCTGAGACAAGCAGTTGCCAACATGAAAGACTAACAATGGTGCATCTGTCTGAAGGCAAAAAAATCCATCCAAAGTTGTAATCTGATCTACGATCTTTCCCTAAAATCTGAATTTGCATTATTCAAACTGGAGAATGATTCTCAGTAATTTCAGATCATCTTGTGAACCCTGCTGCCACATACTCCACATGGAAAGCCTTCACCTGAGCTTTCAGACTGCCTCACATCAAGTTCTTTCCATGGCCAAGTCTCTGCTGGGCTTTAATACTGCATCCCTTTAAATTTTTCTGAAACACTAGGTTTATTACTATTTCACTATACTTGAAAGCACTGTTGGTTATTTTATTTTTGCTATCCTGTAAGCGTCTAAAGCACACCTTTGCACACCTCTTCCATCAGAACCTGAATTTCCCTAATGTTTTAGAGTACTTCAGTTGAGACTGGAATCACATAGGACCCCTCTCCCACAATTCTGAAGTGCTCCTGTGGATCAAGGCACAGTGAACAGCATCTGATTTCTCAACCTCTTTTATATTTTCCATGTTATGACCACATAATAACACAAAATTGATAGGTAAAGGAAAGATAGAGATAGGACTAGAGATAGAAAAAAATATTCCACAAGTAACTGAGTGGAATCACAAAGAAAACAAAATTCAAGTAAACGGACAAAAAACATCAGGTATCTAGTAGAAAATAAATTACTCTGGAAAAACAATGGCATTTTCTCTACCATGATCATGGCCTTAAAGACTCTCAGTTGCTCCTTTCTTGGCTCCACTTCCTGCATAGGACACAATACTATTATTTATCTTTGGCTCCATCCTCACTGCCCTTGATTACAGACATGGAGCACCCGACGAAGAGCAGGACATGAAGCACAACTGCCCTTGCTGATGGAAGCAATGCAAGGAATGAAGGTCATGGGCTTCACTTAAAATCTCAGGTTATGCCAGTATCACAAAAGCATCACACAGAGAATTCAATCCCCATCTTAAGGAAGATTGCCTTGGCCAAGATATGACTGAGTAAGACTTTAGAAGCACCACCCAGCCCCATCCTGGGTAATCCATCCTGGTTGTTCAGGGATAACCCAAAAAAGAAAAGAACAAAAGTGCAAAACTGCAAGTTTCACAGCACAATACATGGAACACCGGAGCTGCAGCATTTCTTGCATCATGGCAACTCCTCAAATTGCCCTGTCCATAGAGACAATCTCTTTTAAGAAAAACCCCAATTGCCACTAGACACAGGTGGTGAATAAGTTACCTGACCAACAATGCAAACACCTACTTTTTCAACCAAAAGTCATTTCAGCAATCACTTGTATGAAGTTATATGGTAGAGAAGGTTATCTATAGAAACTGAAATTTCTATCTTGAGATATGTTTGAAATGTCAATAAATACTGAGGAAGAGGTGAGGGAGGCAATGCAAAAAACAAGACTGCCAAACTAAAAACCTGCAATTAATGATCAATCACTAAAATATGCTATTTGGAAATAATGTGTGCTTCAGTGCATATTTTAAACTGAAATAGAGGTATTTCATAGATACTAACAGAATGGGAAAAACCCTCTACAAAACATAAAACAATTATCTTTTTAGAAGTATTTTGGATGGGTTTCTCAACCATGTCATCAGATAGAGATTTTTAAAAGCGTAATATATTTAAGGTGGATAAGTTCAATTTTCATCTGAATTTTTAAAAGCTCTCTCAGGTTTTTATTTGCCAAATGCATTCCACCACAAGAGCTCTAATCAGTGACCTAAAAGCTAGATATTCTGCAACTTAGTTTTGCAAATCACATTACATAAAGCAAAGATAAGCCTAAGTCATAGTGAAAAAATATATTAGATGGATAAAACACTTTTAGATAAGAGGCTCAAAAATTATTCCTAAACCAAAGCTATTAATAGGATTAAATTTAAACATCTCCCACAAACAAGAGTTTCAAGCAAATTCAAGTGTAGATGCTGAACACAGGCAGCTCTAACATTCTTTCAACATTGCACACATTTCAGTAGGATGCCAGGGACAACCTGAGTGCAGATACTCGGCCATGCAGACCAAAGGACAGCTTCAGATGCCATAGATCCCCCTTCCCTGAGGACTCACCATGAGAGTACGCAACACCCATGAATTCCTGTGAAGTAAAAGCATCCTGCAGTATTTA
This sequence comes from Cisticola juncidis, assembly GCA_013400215.1. Lineage (NCBI taxonomy): Eukaryota > Metazoa > Chordata > Aves > Passeriformes > Cisticolidae > Cisticola > Cisticola juncidis. The sequence goes on from VXBR01000802.1 coordinate 1,913,013, forward strand.
TGTGTATCTGGGAGGCTGTTTCCAGAATCCACAGAGATTACATAAAATGCTTCTCTCCTCTTCTTTAACTCCACTGCAGTAATGATGTCTAAGAAAGCAGCACAGTTCTCCTGCTGCCACAGCTGCCGTTCACACGGACATTCTCTAGTTTGGAGTAAACCCACGTGCACCAAAGTGAGCCATCCCCAGTCAGGCACAGGCAGCACACTTTATCTTCCTCCAGTTCCAAGTGAATACCTAATGTATCCTGTTGAAACACAGCATTTGGCTTTGCCACAATTTAGATGCAATGACCCCTGCAACAGCTGAACAGGCCAAGGTCATTCATCCTTGTAAATGCGTTCAGTCTCACCTATCCTAGAAGCAGGAAGATGCATACCAAGTTGATTAGAAGAGAAAATAAAGTACATATTAAGCACCTTCCTTCCACACTAAAGCTTGTTTTGATCTTTTAAAATTGATGAAAATTACCTTCACAGAAAGAGTTCTTACTGTTTATATTCTTCAGTAATTTTGCCTTCCTGAAATATCATCCTGATTCTAGAGCTCATTTTGCAGCCAAGTTACTGATCTCCTACTCTCTTCCTACTCAAAACCATTTTAATCACCTTTAGCTTTCCCCTCCTTTGTTGTCTTCGTTAAAATCTCTGACTGTTGAGATAGCAGCAATCAACTTGTACTGACTGATGATGAGAGATCAATACACACAACAATCCACAATTTCTGGAGAGGACCTTGCATTACATGCTCTGCACCAGACTGCCATTGCTGGCTTTGGAGAGCACATTATTCCTGTTCAACACCACTATGGTGGAGTTCTGGTGAGGTCGTGCTTGGCAAACTTTTCACTAAATTTGGGAATATTACTTCTAAATGCTACTACTTCTAAATGCTTCTAAGTACAAACTCAATTCTGTAATAAAAAAGGTACAAATGTTGTACTGGCTGTACCGGGGGACAAAAATATTCAAAACCTGAATTGCTACTCCATAGCTTTCTCTTAAGTAATGTTAATAAATAACTTCAGCCCATCAACTTCTTCTTGCCAGGGTTTGAATCAATCCCTCCTTTCCCAATGAGATGAAAAATTTATTAGGTGTTTTTATTTGCTAAATTTTATTAATAAATTTTCCACCTAGCAAAAAGAGTTAAAGGACACCCCTTTTAATGAGCATGTTACAGGGGTGTCTACTTCAAACACAGGTTCAACCCTGTAACCATTTACTTTCCCATTAATATTACAGAGCAGTAAAAACCTGCTGGACTCATTTGGACAGTTGTATTTTGCTTTTCTTAAGTCTGTTGCTAGATATTCTGTCATATTCTTTAAGACGTGCATCGCTTTTTCATGCTTAGAGGCAAAATGTAATACCACACACCAGAAAAAAAAAAGGAAAAAATGGTATAATGATAGCTCAGGTTGTGTTACACAACTGTAGCCTTGCTAACATTTCCTAAATTTCAGTTAGACAAAATATTGAATTCACATTCATAAAGACTGGTATTCATTATAACAATGGACAATCCTCTTGCACACACATAATGAGCAAAAGCACAACTGCCAAGTGAGAAAATCCCATCTAGAGTTCTGAAGCTTCTCGAGAGCATGTATACACCAAGTAATACACTCCAAAGCAGGAACAGATGGAGCTCCTCTACTATTCAGACGTTAGTTTGAATCCCCAAGATCCAGGTGCTCCAATTCAACCACTCTGAGAGTTCCCATAGGGAGGGCTGCTGAGGTGATACTCATACAGGCACTAGAACCAAACAATGAAGCCCCAGCTCCAGGGGATAACCAACTCCAGACCTGACACAAGCTCCCTCCAATATGCCTGCAAAAATTCCACCTGATCTCAGTTTTATCCTCTCTGGCTGTAGGCAGTTCTGCAGGAAATAACCACATTAAAAACAAACAAACTCCCAACAACAAGCACTCAAAAAAACCCCAAACCAAACCACAAAATCTCTGTATTCCATTTCAGATTAGACGCAACCTAAACCTGCAGTGGACACAGCAAACCTTAACATGGTCAAAACAGCCAGGAATAAACCCATAATTCATTCTTGTCACAGAGAGGAAAAACATGGAGAGCATTTTAAATATGTTTTGAGGTGACTGCATGTACTCACATAGTCTGATAGTAAACAGATGTTTCTCCACAGAAGCCTGGACTACAAGTGTATGAAAAACCAAAAATGCTGAAGGAATGCAGCTGACCTTCTCTTTAGGGCACAGTAATGACCATACAGTCACAGCCAAGAGAAATGGAGCCCAACTGCAAAAACATTAACATATGTACACTTGGGGAAAAACCAGATACGAGATACTTGGTACAGACTAGCAAAATATGGAATCAGCATTTTATAACAGTGAAGTCTTTGATGAAGAAAACTTCAGAGTCCCATAGCACATTTTTCACTTGTTTCACTTACTTTACTGGCTATTAAGTCACACTTCCCACAGTAGGGAAGAGGGTACACCAACAGAAACAGAACTGCAAAAACTACAAATGCGATACCTCAAACTTCATGAGGCCAATACGGAACCCTAAATAAAGCTCCCCTGCCCTCATTTCATCAGGTTACTTTCTATAGTAAAACACTAACATTGCTTTTAAAATCTAAAAGCACAACCACCCACACCCAGGCCTGTTACAACCAAGATAACTTCCTGCAGAGCTGCTAAGGAGAGCCAGCCCTAGGCAAGGGCTGAACAAAGGAAAGGCTCTGATGTACCACAGCAACGTGGAACAGGACACGAAAGCCTCTCACCCCCTCATCAAAGCCTCTGCAGGTTATCAGCTTCCCTAAGTGAGAAATGCCCTGGATGTCATCTGAAATCATTAAAAAACATGGGGTTTAAGCTCCCCTGACAGGTAACTGGGGCGTGGGAGGAAGATGATAGAAGCCTTTCCCTCCAGTCAAATATAATCTGAATCCCATTTCTAATGCAACCCAAAAGATAATTCTTTTCATATTAACAACTCTCAAAGTGATTGGCATACACATGTTGATAATCCTTAAAAAGTTATTGTCACTTGAAAAACACTTTTCATTTGGTATAGCTGTAGGATGAAGTGTTCACACTTTACCTATTAGTGGCCACATGTCAAAATGGGTTTTCTATAACCAGACTTGTAAACAGAACAGGATCCCAAGAACACCCTTGTGTATCAAATCTACACCACTACCACAAATAATCACATAAAATAGACTTGAAAACATGAACCAAACTAAACAGATTTATGGCAAGAAACATTGACTTTGCAATCCAGTAGGAATACAAGGAGAGGTGAGAACTGTTGCCATGAACATTCAATTTCCATAAGTGATTCCAGTTAGATCAAGCATTGACTTGTATTGTGCTGGGAAAGCTGGAATTACAGCGTAAAGCTGTGCTGCATGGTAAGCTGCTGAGGGCAATCCCCCTGTATTATACATGAAATTCTCTTTCAGTACAGTCATTCAGAGCAGGTTTTGAAGATCAAGGCATTTTTAGTCAGCTCCTTTCTCCTACTGCCACTATCATCCAACTCTCCCTTTCCATGACTGCTACAAAAACTGTGAAAAAAAGATGTGGCAATAACACAAACTCCTTAAATAGTTTTTTGCCTTCTTCCTCAACACCTGCCAGAAGCACAACATCTGATCTTGGCATTTGCAATAAATTATTTTCCAAACCTCCCTTTTTGGTTAGGTATTTGCTGTCTAAGGCTTCTAGATATCCCTGTTCATATTTCAAAAAACTTCTAAAACTGCTGCAAGCCCATTTCTTTCCTCTCTCATTTTTGCAAAATTCTCCCTGTACAAACCAGAAAAACTCAAGTTTTGGAGTTGTTCCTGGAGCACACATACTTACTTCATGTTTTTAGAGTGACAGAATTTTTGGAGCCTCATTTGAAGGATAATTAAATTGACTGAAAACAACAAGCCAAGTAGTAAATAAATACAATAAACTCCAATATTCCAAAAGCTAAGTCAGGTATGACCCTCTCAATTTTGTAAAAGCAAATCCTCTGAATTCCAGGTCCAGTTCAAATTTACATATAACATGGGACACTGATAGGTATCAGAATGATTTCTAGCAACCATTTGTTTCAAAAATCCCACCAAGTTTCTAAGTCAATTCTAAGATGCTGCATGCTTTCCCCTGCATTCTCCTACAAAGACATGGTATCTATTTTACAAACCAAGTACAAACTGCTCATTTTTCATGGTGCATAGAACTGGAAAAAATGTATGACTGCTTTGATTTTTAATTAAAAACTGAACTGCCACTACACTGCCTCTGTTCTCTCACAATTCAGCTATTCACTAGATTTCCTACCTGATGGAATTACATTCAATTTGCATTATTGTGCTCAATTTCCTTTAGAAAAGTTCCTTCCTACATCAGCCTCTCATTTCTCTGGAAACAACACACCATTTAACCATGTATGTAACTAGCAAAACTTCAGAGCCACTTCCCCTGTCCTACACCAATGATTTAACAGGAACAAAAAAAGAGTCACATCATGCCTTGGAATAAAAAGGCAATTTTTTTTCCAAAGTTAGCACTATGTTACATACAGCTAGGATCGTCTATTAACCAATTATTTCAACTGGTGTGCTAGAATGTTGAACAGATGTCCACTAACCCCTTAAGCAGTCAATTTAAATCCACATGCCAAATCAAACAGTACTGATGTTTGGCAACTGTATCAATACCATTACAATAACAATTCCCCTAAGTATTCAATACTTATGCACAGACTTTCTACCTTGGACACTGATAAAAGCTCATGGTTTTTGCATGTTCCAAATTTTCAAGCATTCAAAAGGTGTCTGAACAAACCTACAGGGGCAAAATGTCCATCTAGTTCCCTTAAGCACAAAATCAATCTTTTCTGATCCAAGTTGTCCTTGACTTACTCATAACTAGGAAAGTAACTGTGTACTACTTCATTCTTACCTTCTTGCTCAATAAAGGAGAAAATTAATCCACACACAGGACAGCACAAAGATTATTCTTCTGATTCCACAAAGCTATTCTTAAAATTCCCAACTCTTGACATAGGTATATTCCACAGCTAGTACAGCCTTTGTTGTCCAAGTCCTCCAACACTTGAGTTCACTGCTCCTACCTAACTGCTGTGTGATGCTCTCCTAGAACTCCAAGCTGGCCTGGGCTAGAACTGAATTTGTCCTAGAACAAGTTACCAAAAACAATCCAGGGGTTGCTAAACTCAAAAATCAAAGTCTCATCAAAGCATGTGTTATAGTAAGTCAGCTGAGAAGAGAACCCACTGTGAGTGATCCAAAAATAGAGAGCCTTTTTCCTGCCCACTGGTTCCCTGCCAGTGAACCTTTTTGGGCTCAGCAGGTCTGTCAGTCTGCAGATTCATTTAGCTCTTCTCTTCCTTCTGGAGCGTGGAGTCTCTGGGGCTCTTCTCTTCACTGCTCCTTCTGTCACTTCATGGGAGCTGTGCCTTTCTGCAGCACTTGCCAGGTGTCCTGTTGTGTCTGGGAACTCCTCTCCAAAAGCAGACTCCTGTGCCCCAAGGAAAGGAGCTGCCTCCCTTCTCCACTTGGTACCTGTGATCCACACTCTTGACAAGGACTACAGGCACACAACAAAGTGAAATGTCACAGTACAGCAGTCTGTGAAGTCCACACCACCATGCCAGCCTTCTCAGTTCTGCTGTTAAACTTCAGCGAATTTAAACACTGCCTCTGATACTACATCAAAATCCACACAGTGGGGAATGAAATGGACCACTACACAAAAAACTGGTGAGATGCTCTATCCCCTCAATCTCCTAGGTCCTTTTTAAAGATCACAGCTGAGTTATAAACCTTACAATAATGAGAAGAGTCCATGACATGAATAATTCAACGCTACAGAGTGTTGTGTTAGGAGTCCAGCTCAATGCATTGGTGAAGGCACCAAAACATTTCTGAGTACAGCCTGAAACCATAAATAATAAATAGTTCAACTATCACTAAGTTAAAGGCCAAACCTTGTTTCTAATATAGCTTATGACAAGAAGAAAAAGGACAAACTGAATCTACACCTGTCACAAGCCTAAGAAATGGCTTTTGTCTGAAACACTGCCACAGGAAGTTACTGAGTTCTGAACAAGATGAAAAAAATCAAGAAACACAAATCAAAGAGAAGCTGCCAATTAAAGACATTTCCTAAGAAGGAAGATGCTTCTGCAATGCCAATAAGTGACCTCGGGGCTTATCTCTGGACCCTTAGATAAACACCACACTTTAGAAAAAAACGGTAAGCGAAGGAGACTGTTCCAGATGAAACAGCCAACAACACATCTGAATGCTAAGCTAGGAAGCAAGAGCATTTCTAAATTTCATGACCAAAATTACCTGCTGCACCTGTCACAGGCTATTAAATTTCATCTAGGAAGGATTTCCACCTTTGAAAACTATAGCAAAAATTCACATTTTCAATTTCAATGTCTCAATGGATGGCTACAATGTTTTCCCAAATGTTAGCTTGTCCAAAAGATGAATCATCTTCATTGCCAAAAACATATGCCTCACCTCCAAAGTCAGTTATTCAGCATCTGTTTTAGTGATTGATACTTGTTATGTGTCTCCCTCCACACAAACACAAGCATTACTACCTGCTGGTTTCCTATATAGTAAAAGCATTTCTAATTGCTCTTTCTGAAATGCATTAAGTCTCTAATTGCCAATCTTCTACACATTTTTATGGCTCTTTTCTACAGTCACACAACTGTATGTTCTCAAGAACTTTGTAACCAGGCATCATGGTCATGGCTGCGTTTTAAAATCAAACTTTGTTAAGATGGAGACAAAGCCAAAACCACCTACTCCATTTCCATTTCCTCTCCAACCCTTCACATCTCTTGCTAACAGAACAAGGATGCACCTCCAGCTGGGACTCTCAGGTGTCACAGAGGGCAGTCTCCTTACAGATCCATTGTTTGAGACATCAGTGACCTCAAAATTGTAATTTGGAGCGACATAAACATACCCAGACACATCAGAGTATCTCACATTCATTTACACAGGCCTGAAATGCCCCAAATCTTCTGGAGGACAGTAAACAACAGAACTGCTCGCAAACACAGGTTAAGAAATAGCTGGCCTGAGACTTCTGGAACAGGAACAGCTATCTTCTGCATGTCAGCACAGCCAGGGGTACCATCTGCTGTAACTCACCTGTTTCATTTAACACCTCTTACGTAAGGTTGATAGAAACAGAAACTGTATTTTGGGAGAAACAAGCTGTGCAATAAAAGTCAAATTCCTTGGCTTCCAACACTGTCAAATATACCATAATATACTGTCAGACACAAAGTGGCTGTAGTACCTGCTTAGCAGAAAATCTTCATTCCTTTATACCAGAAAACCATTTCCACTTCTCTGGTTAAAAACCAAGAGGAACATTTTGGAATACATAACTTCCTTTTTTTCTTTTTGTCAGAACACAATGATCCTCCAGCTAAACAGCATGGAACATGCCACCTAGGAGGCTACAAATAAAAATTCCCTTAATGGAAGCAGCTGCCAGGATTCATTCACCTGGATGATGCTGGACCCTATTAAACTTCATTCAAGCCAATCACAGAAGATCATCTATCTTTTATCAAAACAAAACCACACATACTGTGACTGCAACCCTCAGGCTGCTGCTGTCTTTGAACAGCAGGGATAGGGCTCATCCTAGTGAGGAATGCAAGTGCATTAAGCCTGTAGCAGCTTCTTTGCTTCTCCTCTCCCTCCGCTTCCCAGTTCTTTCCCAGAACATCTTGAAAGGGATAAAAGCTCCTAGGTTTGGAACCACAACATTGCTCAGACTGTAAAAGTCTCAGAAGAGGATTTCCATGGTTGTTATTAAGTCTCAGTGTACATCAAGCAGAAGAATAACCTATGAGCCTGAAGAACTGTGCTCTTAAAATAAACTTTGTGTTACATGGAGCTGTTCCACTTTGTTTTGACACTCTGTAGATTTTCAACTCCAGCTTGGCCTCTAGCAACTCTAACCACACAAGACAACCTATTGACTAAACCTTTAACCTGTGAAGAAATTCAAGAAGAGACAAACTGGTTTAGCAGCCTTTTTTTTTAATACCACGTCTGAAATTGTATAATGTTTCATAATGCATGGAGCTTTTACAATCCTGGGCACACAACCTTGAGAAAGAAAGGAACTGTTTTACATGTGTCCTCTTAATTGCCTCTTATAGGAGTATTCCCCAATACAGCAGCATGGGGTTTCTAAGTGCATGTTGGGCAAGCCCTTTTTGTACCCTTCAGTTCCTGACAAACCATGTCTACAAAGTTTGTATGATAAAGTACTCTTGAAATTTTAATTCTGCCTTCACCTTACTACAATAAAAAGAAAAAACTCATCCTTTATTTCCATAATTTGATTATCTACAGCAGCTGTGAAAAGGAAGACAAGAAGTTTGGGGAACTCAAATTTAAGTAACCTTATCTACTGCAGTTACAGCAACACTTATTTAGCAATTACTTTGATAAGAGAACATCAGTAAAATAAACAGATTTGTTCATGTCCCTGCACTCATTCCTACTTCTACATGAGGAGAGATCTATGATAAGGAGCAGAAATAAAGCTAAGTGGTGTCTCCTCCAGGTGAGGCCAAACCCCAGAAAATACATCAACAGTACAACACAGACACCAAGTTAGCATGGTTGTTTGGAAGATACATATTTTTTCAGCTTCTCCTGAGTCTTCTTTACACACTTAGAAGGAAAACAACACAAGCTACCTTTTCAAATGCCATCCTTACCAATATTGTTCCAGGCATCACTGTGGGTCCATTTTATGCAGCAGCAGCCTCCTGTTACCATGTCTTGCCCAAGTGTACACCTTTGCTTCCCAGGCTACCTTTGAATAGTGTCAGAGATTAACTTTTTTTTTCATAGAAATAGAAAGAAATAGGCATTCCTGTTAAGAAAAAGTCTAGATAAAGCACTATTGCTCTTTTCTGTTCATGTCGGTATGTTTTGACACATTTCTTATTGCACAGCAGGACAAGTGTCCCTCATCCACAAGAGACAAGGGACAACCAGTCACTCACTCTTTGTAAGCAAGGCAACTTTTGAAAGTCCCAGAAAAGAAATTTGTTAAAAGCCATCCTGTTCTTTCCTCATAATTGCTGAGGAACACTCACAATGAAGACTGGTTAAAAAAAAATGGCACTTTACCATGAAAAAAACCCTCCTAGAACTTGCAGGAAAAGCAGCTTGGGGCTGTCACATTGCGAATGCAGACACACAGTCACATCCAGGAAAAATGCCAGCCATACTGAGACACCACAGAAGACAACTAAGGAGTATTTCCAAACAACATTCATGCTTCTTACTTGAGTCAGATTTAGTATCTGAAACAACAGGATCATCTGCAGAAAGCATCAGGTACAAACAAAGGCGAAATGGAACAGTTATTCTCATAATCTTTAGCTAATTTTTGGCTAAGCCACTGCTTGGCAGATATTAGCAGACAGCATTCCCTGAATTTATAAAAGTGAGGAAGTGTTGGTAAACCAAAGCACTCTAAACAATGGTATGTCAGTGCCATGTGCACTAGCAAAGTGCATGCCTGATGCCCCTCCAATGCTTCCCTGAGTAATAAAATGCTAAGTGCTTGATTAAAAAATGTATCACAATATTAGCACAAAATCAGTCAAAGTCTAGAGCAGCAATCTACCAAACGGTACAGTTATGAAAATGCTGTTATGGTGCAGTTATGAAAATTATGAAAAAGTAGGAACATTCCATATTCCTCTCTCCATGCATTGGGTTTGTTACTTCTTCAAAAATCACAGAAGAATTCTAAAGAGTCTTGTAAGCTTTAATCAAGCAGAAATTACATATTCAATCATCCATCTGTTGCTCTAGCTCTTGCTTAAAATTCAATAGTATGACCATGTCTTTCTTTCACAAGGGACAAGAAAGAAGAAAGATTTTGTCAAAGGTCACCCTGAAGTGGATGGACAAATTTTAGCTAAAACATCACTCTGGACATTTTAGATTTCTGCTTTTTAAATTTTATGAGAGAACACAATATTTTGCAGATAAAACATAAATATATTTATTATTTCTACAGCCTGAGGGATTTGACATCCGCGTTTCAAGCAATCTACTGTTGGTTCCACAACTTATTTCCCATAAATCAAAAGTTTAGAGTTGCTAACCTCCCATCACAGGCACACCAGATCTACCACAAAACTATTTCACAGACACATTTTCTTTTTGATCTCCCCAAAAAAGACTGTTTATTTAGTTATTCAAATTTTATTATTTAAAATTTCTAATGTCTCCTTCTGTTCATCATATTTCTAATATTAACAACAACCAAGGCCCAGGTAAATAAGGTTGCCAGTTCCTGTTAAGAGTACACTGGTTTAGCATTATTTCAATTAAGCCACACCAGGATATTCCATTCCTAACTGGATGTTCTGACAAGCTGTACAGGCAGCACCTGGCACTGTATCTGGCACTGTGGTAAACCAGCCCCTTGAGGCTGAGTGATGGAAGCCACTGCTCTGCAAAGTCTGCTGATCACAACTGTCTGAGAAGGAAAAAATCCCTTCTGGATGCAAACAGCCTAGTCTTACACAGGATTTCATCAGACCACAAGCACAACAGCATGCAAATACCTTGCACCAGGGTTTTAGCTGCTCTCAGAACATCAAGACAGAGAGCAAGAAAAGAAGCAGGAATGCATTTGGAAATCCAGAATATGATCTAAAAAAACCCCAATTCCTAGGACCATTGAAGTACTTAACTCCTCAACTCTATACTTTATAAAGTATAACAAAGAATTTGAAGCAGATTCCCACCCTGTAGTGAACTAACACACAACAAGTTAAGAACCATATTCAGTTTCATGGAATTCAAACTGTAAGAGATGTTCATTCAACAAGAATACAATTCACCTTTCTGGAAGTCTAAATGAGGTTCCCACTTCACCTGAATACTTTATTAAGCCACTGCTTAGTTGGAACATGCTTAGGAAAACAGAGTGCACATGTGTATCAAGATATGAATATGTCTGTTGTGAAAAATAATTTTTCAAATACTGGATATTAAAACTATTATTACAGTAAAGATGAAAACTTTGCATTTGTAATTACTGTGTCAACACATTCCTGTAAAACAGAACTTCAGCTTTGTGATTAACAAATCAGTTCAAGCATCACAGCTGATCATTGGTAAACACAAAGTTTCAGATATACTAAAAGTACTTATTGTCAAGATGCTGCTGCTTAGCAAATACAATCTCACAAAACCTATTTGTGAAGTCTGTGTTTTGAATAATGCACTATTTGGTTACAGACAGAACAGTTCTCAAACCCCTTTAAACAGAATTAAGTACAGCACTTAACAAGCAGTTCAAAGATTAGAGCTGCCTGTATTCACAGAGTAACACATAACGTGTGCTAGTGCCTGACTCTCACAGCCTATCTCCTAGGAGGAAAATCCACATTTCACAATGGTTTAAGACTTTGTTGCACATGTAGATACTTTATTATTATTGGACTTTTCATATAAAAATTGTCATGCATCTTCCCAAACTCGTGCATCAGACAAAAGAGCTATTCAAAGTTCAGATCTCTTCAAGAAACAGCTCTGAAACTTGCAGGGGTAAACTCAGTATTTGGATATTTCCCAAAAAGCCTTCCCTCCAGTATTACTCCAGACAGCATTCTTCTTTTGCCAATCAGCAGTAAATATGACATGAGCTCTTCAAGAGCTAGGAATGTTGCATGTCAAATTAGACAAGTGTCTTTTCCAACTGTTATCCTATATGAATCTACCTTCACAATGGATTTTCCTCTCAAATCTCACCTCCACAACTCCCTGAACATTTATTTGGGAGCAACACACGATCCTCTGTCTCAGGTAGCTGCCAATTTGCTACACAGAAAAGTGAGGGGCCAATATTTTAACAACTGCTCAGCTGATAGGTGTTTTTTAATCCTATATTCTTAACTGCATGCGCAGCAGTTTAAATAGAAATAACATTTTAAATATTCAAGAAATGTATTATATTTGAGTATAAAAATATATTTCCTTATTAACTGTGTTTTATTTAAGATATTTCTAATCTTAGAAACAGATCATGTAGTATTAGAATTACTAAATGTTACAATAAAAAAGAAAAACCCTACTAAACCCCACACACTTAAGAACTAAAAGCAAATAATTTGCTGCATGTCAGGCATAACCTGCCAAGCTATTAGCTCTCATTTTGAAGACTTGCTTTTGCTCGATGGCTGACCTGCACATTGCAGAGCCTTAGCATGAGAAATGGCTTTTAGGCTCAGCTGCTTTCTAAGTGCCATCCATCATCAGGGAAAAGAGATTATTCCCTTTACAGTCGGCTACTTTGCCAAATTCTTCTGGCTCTGTTCCATCAGTCACACCCACGGCACCCTGGGGAAAAGCAAACCCTACTCTGTTTCACTCTGCTCTTGCTGGAGTGCAGAATGAAAAGCAATTAGCATTTGGTGCCATTTGCGAGGAAACTGAGGCGGAAAGACAGCTCTATCCTTTCCCAGCTCTGCTCCTGCCACAGCCAGCAGCTCACAGGGGCACAGGGAGGCAGGCTGGGAACTCAGACTAGAGCGGGGAGGAGCTGGGAATATCCCAGGGTTTGCATAACAGAACCTAAACAAACTCACATGCAGCAGGGGACCCTTCGGAAGCCCTTCTAAAAATACAAGTACACACACGTTGTCACTGATACAAAACACCACAAGGGTTATTACTTGCTGAGCCAGAGATGGTCCAGGAAGGTTCTTTTGCTTCCCAGTAAGGCTTCCTCCCCACAGTTTGTTTATATTCAAAAATAACAAACAAGACTCCCTTTCAAATCAAAACATCTGCTCTTTCATTTGCAGTACAGTGAATACATTACAGAACAGATTTATCTGCAATGGTAAAACAAACCCCAAAGGCCTCCAAAGGTGGCCTTGCCCTGCCCATTATGCCCTAAAGACTCTGCAAAAGGGTGTGCCAGGTTAAGCCTTCACCCACACTGTACTGGGAGCACAGTGCACTGCAGAGCTACAAAACCACCAAAACAGCAGGTTTTTGCACCCAGGTCAACAGGCATTAAAACACAGAGGCATCCCAAGGGTTCTAGCTCCTTCCCCTCCAAGAAAAGGGCAGAAAAGGAGGTCAGGACTGTCAGCCCATTGTTCAAATCCAGACCAGAAACCTGGACTTTAGGAATAGCCTTTGCCTTTCCTAACTGGACATGTAAGAGGCTAAGGAAGAGGATTACAGTCACCACTTCTCTGTTCATGGTCTGTGTACAACAGAGTGCAGTCACCTTCTGAGGAAAGGCACAGCCAGCTGGCCTCAGTTCTTCTCTCCTTCCCTTTACGGAACAATTTTATTCTTGTAGCCACCAGCATGCAAAGAGTTTCACAGTAAGTTATGGATGATGAGATCTCTTTGGGTCTCTGTAGTTTTGCTGCAGTCTGAGTAACACACACCACTAACCTGCTTAGTGAAAACCCAGCAAGGGAAACTTGAAAATATCCATAAACTGAACAATCTTTCAAAATGGTCTATCACTGGAAACACAAAACTGCATTTGTGCTTTTCCTTTGAAAAATATATGCCCAAACCACATTCCAAAGAAATTTCCAGCTTAAAATGTTACTACTCTTTACTGCCACATTTAAACCTACTGTGCCAGGAGAAAACAAGAGAAGGCACAAGTTCAAAAGATTCTTGAGACCTTGACACAACATGCTTTGAAACCTAAAGCTGCCACTAAAAATACCATGTCCTCTACTTCACAGTCAAGTAGCAAAAAGCAATTAAAGCAATGCTGTGGGTTTGGGTTTCTTAAGGGAGGAAGGGATAGCACTTAATCCCTCCTAATACCCAAAGCAAGGTGTTTCAGCACCAAAATTCTTACCTGAAAGTCAGGCAGAGGACGAGAAATCAGGTGGTATACATGCCAGCAGGGCTCATCAGCCTCCCCTGCTCACTGATAAACCACAGGGAACACCCCACACTCCACCAGCCCTACACCAGCTGCAGCAGCAGCCACTGCCAAGGCTGGGCTTGCACTTGCAGAAGGAGCTCAAGGCACAGAGAACTCCTGTGCAGCTGCTCTGAGAGAAGCCTTCTCCAGACAGCAGGTGCAATCAGCACCAAAAAGCTGCAGCCAGGGCAAACAGGCAGCACTGCACTGGTCCTTTCTCATAGAATTACCCACACTCGACCCCAAACCTTCACCCTGTCCACAACCAGAGCCACTCCGTGACCGATAATGTCATCTTTTCTACAGCACAAAGGACGGCAGCACCAGACCACTGCATCCTGGATTCCTTCATTCCTAGCCCTTCTGAAAATGAAATGTTGAGCAGTTCCCACACCAAGTGGACCTCCCCTTGCCCAGTGCCTTCCTGACACCTGTGTTGCCCCACCAGCAGTGCCCTTGTGCCTTTCCTCCTTTAGCCATGGTGAAAGATCGATGGAACACCACAAAGAGCTTCCCCCTCCCCACAGCAGGTGGATGTCCTGTGCACCTTGTGAATCTTGACCCAAATCAGAGTGAGGAAAATGACTGAATCTCTTCCTGAATCCCAGACAAACTGCTTCTCTGGTAGCTGTGCTGCAGTGGTAATTCCTAGGTAGTAAAGAGGAAGTTAAAGAGGAAGTAAACAAGCTGAGGGGAAGCAAAGGGCTGTAAATCTTAAATGTGATAAAGGAAGGGATGTTGTCTTATCTGCCTGGTTGTTGCTAACTAGGAACCAAAGTTCAATCCAACCAGTTTTGACATTTTTTTCTTGCCAAGAGGAGCTATTTCATTTAGAGAAACCTAGTCGTCTTTGAATTGATGACAAACTGCAAGAAGAAAGTTATGTTAAATTAACAAGTTATAGCACAGAGACTGCATTAACATTTTTGACGAAAATCCCTATACTCAAACCCTTCCCCAAGCTGAGCAGGCTCTATGTGAATTTAATTGCTTCAAATAATTAAATTCCACATTAAGTGGGGCTAATCTATGCTGCTTCGGCCTAATTACTATCTCAGTCCCAAAAGTTGGTGGCTTTTTTTCCCTGAAAGAGATTAAAATGTAATTTATTCTTTAATATTTTGAGTCTCTCAGTCTGTCAGGTCTACTGAATGAAGCCTTTCGCACAGTAATATGGACACAGCAGAAAATTCAAGGCTAGGTCAGTCTTGCTCTTTCTGCATTTATTCAGTGTTTTGTTTGTTACGCTAATTGAGGCTGTTAGCTAATGACTTCAGTACACTGTTGGTAATTTGTGGTTTCCCATTGTGAAAACAGAACTAAATTGCCTCTAAATCTAAAGCAAGGATATCCACATGTTGACAGGAACATTTAGGTTCTAAACACAGGTTTATCAACACTCATCCTCTTTGTGCCAAGGAATACTGCCTACTCCAAACTTTAGTACAATTCAAAAATCATCAAGGTTCCTTAGGCTAGTCAGAAGATTACCACCTTATAGATGCTTTAGCACACCTAGACATTCCAAAGGATGAACAAAACTCATGCAAAGTACACCTGTTACAGTGAAGGTTTCTCTTATGGTGAGAACATCTGGATCTGTAGAAGGGACTGGAAATGTTATTTTTCATTCCAGGCCCCACTGTTTCTTCTCTTCCCTTAGATAAATGCAAGTACCACTTGTAAAAGGAAAAAAGAAAAATCACAGAGCTTACCTTTTTATAAATATAAGTAACAGATTTTTTCCTTTCCAATTTCAACCTAAAAAGTACATCCAGTATTACTGTGTCCATTAATAGTAACAATAGATGGGAAATGGGGAAGACAACAAAGTCTTACATTAACCCCACAGATGGGGTTAAAGATGTCAAGACACAGCTCCACATTAATGCCACCACAATGGATTAGCCTACCCCTATGGAACCATAAGATCTCATCAGCACACCAGGCTTTGTTCAAGAAATAAACAAACAATTCACAAGGCAGTTTTTCATTAGATATTTGGCATGCTAGTAAGAATAATCAGGGAATATAGATATAAACAACAGCTTTGTATTCATTCTGTCCCAATAAATAAGACCCTGGAAGAGTGCTCGCTGTAACTAAATGTATCTAACAGTTTTCACAGTGCAAGTACTAAAATATGAGTCTTTATTCTCAGGCAAAAAAAGCAGAAGCCAGAAAAAAAGGCAAGTAAGTGAAGCTCACACAGACTCTTACACAAAGAGTGACTGTCCCATGTGACAAGCACCAGCAGAAAGAGCCCATTTATATTTCTCTGTCTGCAACAATCGCAGCTGAAATGTATCTTTAGGAGCCTGAGCTGAAGTTTAGAAGACCTTCAGTATACTGCTGATTCTGCAGAACTCATATTTCTGGGTTCTTTCTCATGCCTCCTAATTTATGCCATAGACCAACAATCTCTGCCAGGGTGAGGACTGCAGGCACACCCAATCCTGCCTTCAAACACCACATCTTTAGAGACAAGATGTATCTGTGGTAAAAAAGAGCCCCAAAAAAGGAAAAAAAAAAACCCACTGAAACCCCAAATTAATCCAAAACAACTTGCAAAACCCCAGCAACCCTTTTCCATTAGACTTTGATTAAGCTAAGAAGCCAAAGCTCATCGTTTGTGGCAGAATATCAGACCATCTAGCTATTTCTGTATTTTGCAGAAATATTTTAATAAAGAATCTTCAGCATCAGCTATGATGCTTTATAGGTGCAGACTCCCCACTCTGAGAGCACACCCCATGCTCTTTAATACTGCTCATGACAGAGTATGTGAGTACATCATCCTCTCACCCCACACTCCTTTATTTCATCACATGCCTTGGATCAAAAATGCAGTTATATTCTTCTAACATGAACCATACAGACTAAACTTCTGCTTTCTTTTGAGAGCAAATAATTTAAAAGGTTTGTAAGGAAGTCAGGTAACAAAAATATCAGTTTTATGGTAAGTCTTCCTATGACTTCATCAGGAACAAATCTCTACCTGGTTACTTGTCTATCTTCAGAACATAAACTTGTCAAGTTTTAGAAAAGATTTCCCCTTCTCAACTCCCCACAACACACGCTGCAATTTACACCAGTAACCCAAATCCTACAGCAAAATCCACTCGACCTGGCCAGTGATACTGGCTCCTTGTATCAGAATGCAACAGCTCAAATGGAAATGAAACCAACGGAACAAATTCAACAGAAGGTCACAAGTGTAGCTTTTAAATAACTACACTTTCTCAAGAAACTGACCCAGTAAAAAAGCAGGTTTGTGTTCTCTCAAAGCAGTAGTGACAACCTCACACTGAAGACACCACCTGAAGCACTGACAACTATATCTGCACATTCTGTGATCTAACCCAGTCTAGCACTGAAATAAAAGTAAAGCAACAGATTAAATAATCAGCCTGTGAAAGTGAGATAAATAATGGTCAAGAAAAGGCACATCAAGGAACCATAATGAGTAATAAAAGTTGACATAGGTCTGAAGATATAAGCTGGATAGAAAGATTTTTACCACACTCATCTAGGATAAGAATTGGCTTTTGCCATGCCACAATTATTCTGCTTTCACGTGCCCTGCAGTGTCAACAGAAGCATTCAGGTGGCAGAAGGACCATAGGGGTTTACAGATGTTCCCTTGTGTAAATAGCACACTAAAACATCCTATAATATTTCTGTTCCAACAACAAATAGAAATTAACTCTATTTACATCACATCACCAATATAAGGGATTAGCTATTTGTGTTGGTAAGCACATTTATGTGATCAAATATAGATACACAGTAAACCAAAAAAGGTTATTACTGAACCTGATCTAGTGGTTGCCTCCTCTCCACGTGTCTTGCATCTCACCTTGAAGGTATCTGTCAAAGTTCAGAAAGCACAGTCATTAGATAAAACTCTTAGTAACTCATAAAATGATTTTTACATCTTCAGTCCATGCTAATACTCTGGACATCAAGTTTATCTGGCCATTAATAATTTGTCAGACATGACCCAAGAGATGATTTGAGGAACAGCTGAACCTGAGGAAAAATTTGGCAGTGCCAAGGACTAATCAACTCCCAAGGGTTGAGTACATGTAAGAATTCTGAGGTGTTCTCTGGGACACATATCCACTGCAACTGCCCCAAGAATTTCCAAGGCTCCTATGAGATCTTATGAAAAATCACTGAAGTGTCTTCTCTGGGCAATTTTACCATGTCTAGTACAGACGGTTTGTGTATAAAAAAGGCAAAAAGTATTGAATAATCTCATCAAATACACTTATTCCAAAATATTACAGATTAAAATGTAAGTTTTTATAAGCAGATGCATTTCCTCTGAAGTTATCAATTGTGGAGAAATAAATCAGAAAAGACAATTTTCAGTGGCCTGAAGAGGTCCATGTTAAAAAAAATGTATAATCATCCCCAGAGAAACTAAGAGCTTTCCAGTGCAAAAAGTGATGTCTTCACTGCAACACAGTGGGCACAGAAAAGCTCAGCAGTCCTTGCCCTCCAGGCTTATGCACCTGGGATAAGGTCCACAGGTCATTTTTCACACTTGTCACAGCAGTCTCTACTCTGCCACCTTAACTCAGCATTCCAGAGAAGCCCTTGATCTTTCTCACTACTAGGAAAAATCAGTATTTCTGGGATCCAGCCAGTGAAGTCATGCAAAGGCATAGCAGTGACAGGTAATTACTTGCTAATTACGCTTTGGTTTCAGGATGAACGTCACCAGCAATACTTCATTTATTCTTTTCACTGGCATTAGACATTCACTGTTACAATTACAAAAAGCTCAATGCAAACAATTCAGAAGACTGTCTCCAACTGACAAATACTTGAAAAAAAGGTCATTTTTGTGTCTGTGGATTGAAGAGATCATTCCACAAAGCCCATGCTGTTCAGAGCTCACGTGCAACTGAGAAAGAAGTACAGACTTTGAGAGAGACATATGGCAAAAGTTAAATACTTGGGTGTCAAAATACTCATCATAGCTTAATTCAAACTTATCACATT
Organism: Cisticola juncidis; assembly: GCA_013400215.1. Lineage (NCBI taxonomy): Eukaryota > Metazoa > Chordata > Aves > Passeriformes > Cisticolidae > Cisticola > Cisticola juncidis. The sequence goes on from VXBR01000802.1 coordinate 1,932,031, forward strand.
CTTCACACTTTTGAGACATAAGATCCAGAGACTGGTCAGAACTGTATGGTCTTTCCACCAATTTGTATGAACAACAGTCAATGGACTCTTTCTCCTTGAAAAGAGTATGACATTTCAAAGTTGCCTTTAACCACAGAGGTCTCTGTAGATTCAGAAGAGACAAAGAGTCTGCATATTTCCTTTGTACACACAGTTAGGCAATCAGAAAACATTCCAAATTATATCAGAATTAGTAAGACAAGCTTTATGTAAGCATCAGCATAATTTTATTTCCAGGCTCCCTTATGCTTAACGAGTTCTAAAAGTTGAATATGCTCAATAAAAAACGTTAAACATTTACATCCCAGTTGACAATGACCTTGTGTTAAATTATTACGGAACAACAGAACAGCTGAATGTTTCCAGGAGCACGGGTTAGAGCCGGATATGCAACCAAACACACGGAGATGGATCATTACTGGGCCATAATTAATGATCACTGCCATTCACTGGGCCTCCACAGCACTGCCTGTCATCAATATCTGTTAGCAGAAGGCTGCAATATAAACATTTATAAAGCAGACACAATGCACCAGCGAAACCACTAATGCATGTAATTGCTAACACAGAGCCATATGCTGAAAAATCATCTCTCTTTACATTTAACTTTTACAACCTAGGCAAAGCAGACAACTGTCTAGCCCACAGTCTTCCAAAACTGCTTACTGAATAGAAAACTGTAATCAGCTGCCAGTTCAATTGTTCTTACAACATTCTACATAAAACAAACGAGGTCTGTTGCCCTGACTTGTGAAAGAGCTCCAATAAATGCCAATTATAAGAGCAATTAGGGGATCAAATCTGACATCACAGGTTTCTCTATAAGGTATTAGCTCAATGACTTTTTTATAAGCGAATTAGTCATGGACTCTGAACAAAAAACAGATGATCTAAAAACAATGATTCTGCAAAAGTGTGCGTTGTCAAATCCCATAAGGGCAATAACCCCAGCTTTCCAGTAGGAATTATATCTGTGACTGTCAACTCCTTCAGCTATATTAACAATAACAATATAATACAATAACAATAAATATAATAACAATAATAAAATCTAAATTATGAACAAGAAGATATGAAGTTTTCCAAGCATGATAAGTTTCTTAAAAATCCTGGATTTATGAATATTTCCTTTGGCAGGGGCCATGGTGTTAATCAAATGTGAGATAAATCTGCTGGGATTGCACAACAGGAAGAAAGAAGGCATTCCCCATAATAAAGTGAACTTGCTTCTTCCCAGAGGAACAGAGGACATAGCAGGAACTGAGTGCTTCAGTTGAAAATTCTTGTCACAAGAAGGCAAACCCAGCCATTAGCACAGTCCAGGAAAAGAAAAGTAGTTTGATTTTCTGAAAACCGAAATCCTCTGTTGTAAAATGGCAAAACATTTTCTATATGACCAAAATTGGGATTCCTTTACATGTAGCCATAATGACAGCATGTGTCATGTGCAATGACACTTTTCTGTGGGCTATTGCCCTGTTCACCAAAACAGATGCAGTTCACCAAATGAACATCTTGTCTGATGGTCCTTTGCAAAGCCTGGTGCTTTATTTGCCACCAACTCCTCAAAGTGCAGCCTGAAGCCAGAGGACACTCACAAGAGACAGCTCTCTGGCAGCCCTCAGAGGAGCATTTCATGATCCACAAATGAGTGTATTTCAAAAATAGTGTTGTCCTTATTTTACATTTAGTCAGTGTAGCTACTCAACACAACAGAATTGGGTGTCCCAATCTGAAAGGATCATCAACCATTTTGCCGTCTCCTCTACTGAGAGGCTTAAACTCAGCTACACTCAAACTGATTTGCTGCAGGTGCTGTAAAACCTGGCAGAAACTACAGAAACAACCTGCCAAGGAAACATGTGCAAGCCCTCAGGTGTTATTTCCTAAGAGCTATAAAATATGGAGTATTTTATTATCAAAGCAGGCTGCCCTTGATTTCAGGTGCAAGAGTCAGCATTTATTCAAATCACAGCCAAGGGCTAGAGGCAGGTATTCCTTACACCAGCAAAAACCTTCCTACAGCACCTTGACCACTATTAATTAGGAAAAACGGTGGGGTTGGGAATCATATTCCCCAAAATGATATTTCACTGGTTAAGTTCCATTTCAGGGTCTGGAGAAGGCAATAAATTTTCAAGGAAGAAGTTCTGTCTTTCTACTATATGCAAAAGAAACACTTTAGTGTTTATGTCTGGGAGCACACTGACTTACACGTGTACATAGACCCCACGGAGAAGCCACATCAAATGTTTAGAGTACTCCTAACACAGGGACAGTCCAAAGCAAACCAGGCAATACAGACAGAAGTTTTATATTGAACCACAGCTTTCCTTAGCCTAACATACAGGCATAATCCTTTTTCCTCATTAAAATTACAACCTAGCTGATATGAAAATTAACCTAAAGGCCTCTTTCAACATGCTTCTCCAAATAACTTATGACTAACTTACTCCAGATATCTTACAACACATCAAATATGCTATGACACGAGTGCTAGAATATCCAGTAAAACTCTAGCAATAATGACTGCCAAGAAGCTACAAAAAGATTCTGACCACGCTCATGTACTAACAACTCATGTAGAGACAGCCGGACATCGCACCAAGAAATACAGAAATATACATGGAATAAGCAGAGAGGCAGCAAGGTATGGGCACAGCATGGAAACGGGATATTTCCATGGTTTCCCTTTCAACACCCCATTTGGGACTGATGCCATGAATCCCACATGACCTCTGAAATCTCACACTGTTTATGGCCATGTCTCAAACACCCTCGCACTCCTGAATTCCCTAAGAGTGAAGCATGCTGACATGACTCTGGGGTAAACACACAGCATTCCTGGGATGGAGCTGTTCCTGGTTTGCTTAAACCAGAAGCTGATGAACACCAGAGTCTGCACTCTGGTGTTCAAGTTCATAACCTCCAGTTTGGGACTGGACATTTTTTCTTCATTTAAAAGACTCTTCATGGATTCTCAAACATTGTCATTTTTGGTTTTCCCCACTTCTTTACTCCTGTTAAGGAGTATGTTGTTGGTACCCATACAATACTGCTGCATTGAGTGTCAGGGTTCAACAAACAGAACTAAAGATAAGCACATAAAAAGAAGCACTGCATGCACTATTGCAAAATCTTGCAGTGACTTACAGATATTCATTTCAGCAGAAGACTTTTGTAGAGTGTAACTATATATTCTCCAACAGCAACAATTCAAGGAAAAAAAAAACTGAGACAAAATTGGCTTTGCTACTTTACAAATGAAAATCTTCATTGGACACATCTCATGCACAGCCACCCACATTTACAAAACTGAACTACTCAGATTTATCTTAACGAGAGCAGGTCCTTAAATGAAATGAATCACAATCACCTCAAGAACTGTTAGTCTGTGATTGTGACTGGACATACTGACATACTTGCTAGGTAGCATGGAACAATATTTTTGATACACCTGGATTATACAGACTAGGACTGCAAATTCTGGATTTACAAAAAACCAAGGCTTCTTTTTGAGGATCGCACGTTTTTTGCTGAAGCTTACAAATATGACAAGTAAAACACTACTTATTATAATTAAGAAATAATTTTTAAAGGAACCAGGATCTAGGTGATCAAGTATTCAGACAATATCAAGTAGAAATATTGAAATGTAAGGAAGAATAGACATTTTAAATAATTTTTTGACTGTAATACCCAATTCAGCTAGGCACACTGATGAAAGTTATCGAGAGCCCAAACACTAAATTGTGTGCTCATGTAGGATATAATATGCAGAGAGACTTAAGAATGTTTTCTGTTTTCAAGCAATAAATATAGATTCAAGCTGTGTCAACAATATAACCAACAGACTAAACAGATGTAGATGCACAAAGCTTAAAGGAAAAACCTTTACTTTTCTGCCAAAATGTCACAGTTTGCATCACAAAAACATCCAATTTGTTCACTTGTGCAGTTTGAGCCAGGAGCTGTCTTTAAATCCTTGTTTCACCACAAGGAAACCTTCTATCATATTCTTTGCATTTTCAATCCAGAGCTCTGTACAGTCCCATATATTCTCCTTTTACAGATATCAATGCATTCAGTGTGCATTCAGTATGGAAAAGAAGCAGGACACTGATGACACTACTATGTCAAAGTCCAGGACACCAGGATTAATGTATTCCATTCACTTGCATTGCATATGAAACAAACAGACCAACCCACTAAAAACCTCCCCCAAAACATGATTATAGCTATGACAGAAGTGACATTTTTTTTTCTTATTAGTTGGATGGTTGTTTCCTCCTTCTGCTTGAAAAATGGAGAAAAACATATTTTAAGCATATTGGCCCAAATAGTTACCATAAATCTCCAAAAAGCCTTGCTGAAACTTGAGATATCATCTCTTCACACCTTACAGTCCTACTTGTTTTTTAAATCAACAGTGTATTTCAGCTAAAATTATACCTAGCATTTTCTTAAGAACATTTGTATTTCTCATCACAGAAGAGAACAATAATAGGAAAAGCCTCCTTTGTAAAATATATTAAGTATCAAAAAAAAAAAAAAAATCACAAGAGGCTAAAAATGTCCCATCCACGACATCATCACAATGCAGCAGATGAAAGGAAAACAATTTTGAACAGGACTTATCTTTTCATCCAAAGGAGAACACCAGATCATATTTAAACCCAGGAGGTCTTGGTACACCTTTATCACCCATCATCTACATCATAAATGGAAATCTGAGTGCGTGGAGAATCACAAAGTGGTCAGAGGAAAAGAGTATTTGTGAAACACCGTAGAGATGGAAATCACATCCTCAGTGTTTGAGTCAGACCTATTCTTTGTTGTCTCCTGAGCAATTCCAGGTGGTGATCAGGCACAAAGAACAAATGTGAAGATATGCTTTCAGATTTCCAGTTCTTTCTTTCATCAATTAAGTTATCACTAACTTCTGTGAGTGAACTGGGAGATGCAGATGGACACACACACTCAATTTCAAAAATGTGGTGGAGAAATAGAGGTATAAAAGAAATAATGGAGGATATAAAACAAAACAATTAAAAAAGCAGCTGAAACAGGTAATTGAAAAAGACATGAAAGCAAGATTTAATGTTTTAAAATTTTATCCAAATAAAAATGAATTGTAAGAAGAAAAAAATCCCAGCAAACATGGACAAAATTAATAAACATCAAACAACAAGCAGCTGAATTACTGTATAGATGAGGTTCCTATCAAACAAGCACAGATGATGAAGCAACCCAGTGAACAACAAGATGCTAAAATTCTTTAATGTAATTAGAGTAACTTTCAAAGCCTCTAGATGGACATTACTACACAGCTGCTTGCAAGGGGAGAACAGACAGAGGCAGCACATAAGATTTTCTTCTTTAGTTTTTGGTTTCATTTCAGAGCACCAAAGCATGCCAAGCCATAAAAACCCCCAGAAACAAGTACAGAAAGAAATGGCAATCTTGTGAACCCCTGAATCTGGTGCAGATAGAGGAAGAGCTCATTTAGAACTTTACTGAACCAAGAATATTGAAATGACATCTGAACACAACCAAACTATGCAGTTTTAAAACTTCTGAAGGAATATCTCTAAGAAAAATTGGCTGCAGAACCTGGGAACATATGGAATGCATAGAGGCCACCTACAGCAAACTAAGAATTCCATAGAAAAACAGGTAAGCTATTTGATTGATAGCACACTCCCAAAAAATCTGGAACATTGAAGAGACATGGGCAGAACAAGGAAATTTACGTATACTGTACATATATTGGATGTGACGTGCCAGTTCCGCTGAAGCACAACTGAGTAAAAGATTATCTGCTGAAAATGCAGACTGAAGAGGGCTAAGACAAGAGTTTCAAGAAAACAGAATGTGATAAAAATAGAAGATAAATAAAAGATGACTGAACTGGATGAGTACGATAAAGAATTTACAATAAAATCCACAATGCTGTGCACCTATAAGGCCACTCCAAAACAAAGTGCTGGAAAGGTTGCATTTGTTATGACAGGGCTTAATGGATTAATTTTCACACCCAAGAAAAAAGACTTTTTATCAGAGGTTTTATTACAGGTAACTGTCACTACAACTCAGCAGATTTATTTGACGAGCAAGAATTCACTGTTCCAACCACATCATCCTCCAGTCAGCTGCATGTCCCCTACAGGGACACTGACGTCAATCTCTCTTTTCTAACAATTCATCAGATTTTGTGAAAGGCATGGAAATTTATTGGAGGACTCCAACAAGTTCCAAAATCATTGTCAGGGAGAGAAGCAAAAGGAAAAGTGGGACTACTCTGCAGCAGCCTAATTCCACTAGAGACTAGCTCAAAAAAACCCCAGTTTAAACGGTTTGTCTTCTTTTTAAAGATCAGTCCCTTATCACCTGAATCCTCCTCTCTTCCAGCACCAGCAACACCATTAACTGTAAAAAGATCTGCCAAAAGGCAATTAAGGTCTGGCATGTTGTTCCACCATATGATAAACCTCACAAAAATGGAGATTCAAAGGCAAAATTCTATCTTTGGTGATAGCATATTTTAAATGGGGGTGAGCAGGGGACAGCAGCCACTGGACAAGACAGAGCCACCACACTGCTTGCTGCAACTTCTGTTTCTTTTCTGTTATTAATTAATAGATAAGCTGAGGTAATAAATAAGGTTCATTCAAAAGTCAATGCATTCCTCATTTTTAAAGAGAGGCGAGAACCAAGAAAAAGGCTTTACTTTTTTTTTTTTGTTTGTTTGTTTTTTGTTATTGTTGTTGGTTTTTGGGGGGGGTTTTGTAAATTTGTTTTTATTTGTTTGTTTGTTTGTTTCTGATAGAGCTCAGCAGGAAAGCAAAGCAAACCTTCCTAATACACACACATAGGAGCCTGAATTCAAGACAAAGCTAAATAAACTGGATACAGTAACAACAAGCTTTCTGCTTTCCTGCACTACGGCACTGTTCATCCTCACTTTTTAAAGTGGGGTGCCTTGAAAAGCATAAAAGGACACGAGTGAAGGCCAGATAGAGACTACATCTACATAGATAAATCTGTTCTGGTCAGCTCAGCAATGAACCACGCTGCAAGCACTGGGGAAACCTGTGTCTGACAAACCAATGCCTGGGTTTTATAGCTATTTGGAAAAGCAACTGTATTGCACCTCACTCTGTTGCCCCTCAGTCAGGCTGAACATGTCTAAATTAACTTATTTCTCCCACTTCCCAGTTCTTGGTCATACTTGATCCAGTTCCAAATGCCACACCAAAAGCACCTGAGTCACTACCCAAAGAAAGGTGCACTAGAAAGGAAAAGGGTGGCAACACGTGAAGAAATGCCTCAACCACCACCTCAGGAGCATCATCTCACTCTAAATGACTTCAAGAACTACAGGGTGAACATCTTGACACCCTGAGAAATCAACAGACATGAGCAGGATTTCTACATCCATACAAAACAGAACTAATAACCATATAATTGCCATCGTTCACAATGCAATTTTTCACATTTCAGCTCTCACACTAGCCAGTACTTTGCCATGCATACCACTCCTAATATCCTCATACCAGGGCAGACTCAAATAATTGACACATTTCCAGCTAAGTGACAAGATAGGAGTGCGCAGAAAACATTCTCCCCATCCTTCACCCTTCAACAGTGTCAGAGGCTCAGAGTAGAGTTAATAAGTTGCTTACTCCAGACATGCTACAAATGTATTTGAGCTGCAACATCTCTTTGAAGATCTTCCCTTGTCAAATGTTCCTAGGTATATTGTGAAACACAGATTTCAGAAATCTGTCAAGATATGTCAAGATTCCACCAAGTTTGTCAGCTAAGAAGAAATACACTTGATTCTACCTTAGACAAACACAATTCTACCTTAGACAAACACTGCCTGGGACTTATATTTGTGTCATGTTTTCCCAAAAGCAGCTGAAATAATACACAATTGAATACTGCTGTCTGGGGGGAAAAGAAGTATTTAGACCATAAACAAACAGGATCAAATTACCCAGAAGTACACATGCCTTGCAGCAAGAACAAGAAACACCACAGCAAATAACATACATAAATATTCTTCAAAAGAATCTGGCAAAATTCACCATAATGAATTCAAAATATTCAAGCAATTATTTCCAGCCAACCACTTATTTCTTTCAGAACTGAGGTCCTTAGCTTTTTATTACATTCTTTACTGTCAAGGCACATTTCTTCAGTAGTTTAACTTTTTTTTCCCCCTTGCTATTTGGCTAAGCAACTAAGTAACTTATTCAGTAACTTCCAGACGACCTAGCAAATGGAATTGATGTGGATTAAATAGCAACAGATTATTTCAGTAGTTAATTAGTCACGGGAATGCCAGCAACATAACACATCTCAAACATATTCCAGTAATCCTATCAAGTATGCTTTTACTTATCTTTCATTAAACATCTATTTTATGGTCCATTTCTTCATACATTCTAATCACAGCTCAGTTACAATGTCAAAAAACTTGAAATCCCAAAGTAAAAGCACATGGAGTCACAACAAAGATAACTTTCTGATCAAGAGGTACATAAGGGACTGCTGTGGAATCATTAGTGTTTACAACTATAAGCATATTTAGTGCTTTCCATCCTTTACAGGGCAGATTTGTTGCAGTTCAAAGCTTTTCTTCAGGGCCTTTTTAGAGAAGCACATATACCCCACAGATATGCCATAACCCATAAAGTCGTCTCAGTAAGGCACAACACAACTGTTCTCCTGGGGGTTTTTGAAAGTACAAGGGCAAGAGAAGGGAAGGGACAAGGAAAAAGGAAGGAAAAGGTGTGCATGCAGGAGAGGGAAACTATAACTCTAATTTAGAACTGAAAGGATTTAAACTCATCTAAACCAGAAGTCTTTTCCATTCCCCACCTTTTGCTTGCTCAGATTTTGTTTATTTTTCTGACTCATTACTCAAAAATTTCCTAGATCTTAATCAAGTCTAACAATGCTTCAGAGGAAGCACAACTCCAAAATGGGAAGGGGGAGAAAGTCTTATTTAGGAATTCTTCATAAGCCATTACATTATAAAAACTCAGGATATCCTCCAGGAATGATAAAAAAAATGCTACATAATAAAGTACAATATCCTTAAGTCATCAAAACATGACTTGGCTCTGAATTCTGGGTGTCAAGAGCTTAGATGATGATTGTTCATTCTTATATAGCACTTCTGTTTGAAGTACCCCAGATTCTAGCAGGAATGGAGTTTGAAATGAATATAAGATTCAAGCTAAAAGTATCACAGATGAGGAAATCCTGAAATGTATCAGTGGATCCATGGACAGCAAAGATATCTGGACACACAAAGTGTATGAATCACACAGAGCCTCCCCAAAAAGCCTCTGGTGTCAGAGAGCCTCCAGAAGAAGCAGCTTTCTACTCCATTTTAAATAATCTCCTTGTCTGACACCAGGCTACACATGATGGGCTTCATCAAAGGCCTCATCTTTGAGCACTTGAAAATTATTCACTTCAGCCACACAATACTTCACCTCATTGGTATTAGCTCTACAACATTTTCTTATCTGGCTTCAAATAAAATACACAAGCATGTGATATTGCATCTATTTTTTTCTAGTGACTACATTTCTTTCTATCTTTGGAGACTTCAAAGTAAGAAACTGTCATTGCTTTATTTATGAAATCTGAGAGGTTAAAAGACAAAACAGAGTAATAGAATAAAATTCAGACAAAGAAAGATACTTTGTAAACACATTCTAGTTCAACCAAATAACACTTACTCTTAAGATAGCCTTTATCCTACTAGATTCAACCTCAGGAAAGACAAGGCTAGGAAAGCCTGCAAACTGTTTACTAAAGTATGTCAGTCTTTTCTGAGTCCGAGTTTAGAATTTATGGTGTACATTTCAAAAACAGAGAAGACTGTAAGCTCTCAGATATACAGCAAACAAATTAAGTGTGTCTATTAGTATTTACATGCTAGGCTTGTCATCTAACACTAAATGCCCACGTAGAATTATCTTATTTCTTAGTTATCTATTTTAATTAGCTCCAAGAAGCAGGGTGCCATGACATCATATTATTGCTAAGTAGTCACACCTTCTCCTTCTCAGAAAACCCAACAACAGAAGCAAAAATCGAAGCAGAGTGACAATTTTACATCTCCTGCTGGGGATAATGACCAGCATTTCAACTTTTGTGCAAATGTGGAGAAATAAACACCGTAGAGAACACCAGGCATTAAAGCAGTTCCTCAGAAGTACAGCACACCATCCTTGCCTACTGTGACACAAATCCTCCTTCCTTGCAGAGCACTGTCACTTGTGCAGTTAAATCATTTTTTGGTTGCCAGTCAGTACCAAAGCCAAGCAAACACCTGCTTGTTTCTAAGAGAACTAATCAAAAGTGCTGTCAACTGCACTTCACTTTCCTGACACATCACTGCAGCACCCGTGTGGGCTCTGCTCGCTCTGAGCTTTCCACACTGGCAGATTTGCCTTGGCTGGAGCCACCAGCTGTCTCATGCCATCCCAGTCAAAACCAGTAAAAAAGAGCCATGTAGCTGTACTGACAGCTAGGGTTATTCCCCACACAAGCACAGCTTTCAGTGTGGCATGGCTGAAATGCCAGCTAATGATTCGGGTTCAGGAATTTCTCCTCATATCAGAGAAAATTACTCATATAAAACCAGTCTAACAGCTTAATAGCCACATTCAATATCCTCAGCCATAAAAACATGGGGATTGGAACCAAGACCTCTGGGAGATGTACCTAATTTTCAAAGAGAAAACAAGAAATAGCTCATATGCTCTTCTAGATACCACCTTTGCTGTCAATGACAGAGTGCTTGTGACAAACACATGGAATCCCAGTCAGTATGGCCAGGTGAAAGCACAGCTTGCAGATTCTGCTCATTCTGTGCAGAAGCAAAAGGCCCTAGAGAACTCAGGCTGGGAACTAAAGTTCCCAAGTGCCCTCTCCAAGACTGGATGGTTTCTTAGGTACAATTTCAAACTCATGGGGACTAAACCAAAACGGAGCTCCTCTCACAGAATGGGATAGGAGGGAAGATGGAGACTCATTTTTACAAGCTGGAACACTTCTAGGTGAGTTCTTCCAGTCTCCAAAGAAACCTAAAATGCTTTTTCAATAACAGAAAGTAGAATTAGTAGTGGAAAGCCCCACTGAAGTAGAAGGACCAAAAGCAACTTAACAAGAATTCTACCCACTAGCATACTAACAGTTTTAAGTGTCTGTGTAAGAAAATGATACTTTACATGTTCCTTCCCAGCCACAGGCATTGGCCCTGCCCCTCTCTAATTTTACCACCCTGCACAAAAACAAAACCAACCCATCACCAAGAAAAAACAACTACAAACTCTGATTACAAGAAAATGTATTGCATTGGTAGCTACACGAGCCATTTCATCCCATCAGGTGAAAATCAGAAATCCTCTTTCAAGAATATTAGCATTGCACATACTGAGGTACCTGTTGAGCAGTGTTGACGTACTGCATTTCACACCATAAAACATAGCAAAAGCAAACAATTAAGTGCAATTACTATATGGCACAGAAAGATTAGGGAATTAGCAATAGCTCCAGCTGCACAATTTGTTGGAAAAGTATTTCTTCCATCCTAAACCCATTTGCGAAACATGATAAATTGAATATTAATGCAATATGTAACTCACAAAATTAGTAATGCAATTTTTAGGCTGCTTGAATCAAGAAAAAGACAGCCCTTATCTCAGACATTAAAGACCTTTGTGTTTACAAATCCACAGTAGGCTCTGCTTTAGAGCTTACACATGTGAAACAGATTAGGGGCCACCATTGTGGGGGTTAATGTCTCAAACTTTCTGCTGGCTCCATCGTCAGTCTCCTGCTGCTGTTCTCTATCCCAAGTAAAGATTCAGCTTCATTTACCATATACACTTCATCTCTCACTTTTTGCTTTGTTCTAACAAGTCTTCACACATTAATCTGAACTGCAGTTACTCTAAAACAGGTATGAATTTGGCATAAGATAGCCTGCAACATGAAATCACTTTAGCTTTAATCCCACGTGTCCACTGCTTTGGAAATGATGGTTCTGCCACTTTATCAATCAGGAAGCAGACAAAAGAGAAAAAGCTATCAGCTACAATTTTCAGCTGTGGGGCAAGCCTCCCAAGAGACTTTTTGTTGAGGACCCAAGTCCTAAAATTTGGAGTTTGTGTGAAAAAAGAAACTGTTTTCAATACAAAATCAAGTTCAGCTCTACATATCTGTGTACAGGAAAAGCTTTAAAGAAGGAAAACAATACTAAATGTTTACAAGGAGCCTACAGTATTTTAAATCTCATTATTTTTATGATTTTCTTTTTCAGGGAACCTGACTCATGATCTTTGAATGCACTCAGCTGCCAACACAGCGTGTAGGAAGAAGGCATTAGAGATTGCACATATCTGCACAGCAAGGCATTTGGGAAGATGGCCTGGACAAATGTTAAAAAATAGGTTTGAGGACACAAAAAACTTTCTTAAACAACTCCTAATGTAACTGGCATGCAAAAATGATTGCTGCTCCAAACAAGATTTTGAGATGTGGCTGCAGGAAAAATAATCTATTTTACTAGGAACACAGTTCTTTATCTGGGCTCATTACCTCACTTCAGTGATATGTTCCAGAAGATTTCACAACAGATTAAGAAAAAACGCTGCTGTTTCAAGAGATGCTGTCTTTAGAGGATGCACAAACACAGACACACACCCAAAAATAAAAGCTCTCCATCTGACAAAAGAGAAAATATACTAATTAATATCAGGAATACCTTTGTGCTCAGGAAAACCTATAATTACTCTGGGAAGCAGATATAAATTGCCAGCACTAGCACAGAAGAGACTTTCCAAAACCGAGCCAGCCCAGTCTGAGTCTGGGAAGAAAACAGCTCCCCCCAGGCTCCCCTGCCACAAGGAGAGTGGCAAGACAGAGGGGAGAACAGGCAACCACCTCCCTTCCAGACATCTTTCCCCACAGCAGGAGAAACCTCATCCCAGCCTCTTGTCTAGTGGAAAACGATTTTGATTTTGCCTAGACTGTTGAGATCTCTGAAAAAGCCTTTAAGGGCTACAGGGATTTACAGCTGATCACTTGGAAAGTTTAAGTACAATATTTAAGTGCCTAATGTCCCATTCTGCCTTGAAGGAACTGAAGATCTGACATCTGCACATAAAAGAACAAAAATGGAACAGAATAGAATATTAAATGTCACAACAGGTACTAGTCAGGATTCTGCTTTGCACACTGTGGTACTGCTGCATTTTGCCTTTGGTCAGAATTTTCCCCATTAAAACTAAGGGAATGGAGAGAGCAGAGGAAGAATTGAAAAAAAAATCCCATTAAATATCTTGAAATGTTTCAGAGTACTCAACAGCCCTCAAAACACTCTTCCATTCTATCTGAAAAGAACGAAGAGGAATTTGCATGCAGTTTTACAGCTTTGCATGTTATTTTGGGAATTATGAGAAGCTTGTTCTGTATCCATATCTATTCCCAAGTACTTGAGTACCCACATACCCCTCTTCACAAAGAATAAAGCAAGTTTGAAACAGCCATCACACACTTTTGAATGCCAAAAGATTTGCCTTAGAAGTTCCATATTTTTCAGCATAAAAATGCTATTTACTTGCATTGCTTAGGACACCTCTGCAGCACAAGAATAACCAGAATGCCTAAATAATTTCCACAGATTATAGTTCTAATTTCTGATGACAACAAAACAAAACAAAACCGACCCCCCCACACCTTAATTCTCTCAACGGAGCCAGCTGCAGTCTCCAACCAGCGCGTTATTAAGAGAATTGTTTACCAAGTTACACTGGTGCACACCATCACAAGGCAAGGGTGTTGATCAGGTATTGCTGACAGAATACACAGAAAAACATTTGGCTGCACAGATGTTGCTGGATCTTTATAACTCCAAGCGATATAGTAAATGGAGAAAACACAGCTCAGTTCTCAGAATAAAACCAGAATATGCAAGCTTCGGGTCCAACATAAAATGAATGCAATAGTAACCAAGTGATTACATACTAATAAGATGAATTTGTCAGACTCTGGAATTAAAATGACAGGATTTCTTAATGACTGCCCTTCAAAACAGAAAAGAATATTGCAAAAGTTAAAGAAATCCAGTGCCTTAATCTATGAGGCTTTCCAGTACTTTTTGGCAAATTATCAAGCAGCTTGTGTGAAACTGTAGGTGTTACAGCCCGAGTTCTACTTGCTTTAGTGAAAACTACTTAGATGGCTGTCAGAAACCCAGGTGCAGTCTGTTCTACAAATATGTTTGTTTCCTTCAGCTACAAAATTCTACATTCTGTCTGTCTTTGCCTGATATGTAATTACACATCAGAAACCTAAGCCACTCCATCCTGATGAAACAATCGCATTTCAATTCGGAGCGCCCTCTTAGCGTGGTGATAAGAACAACTGCTTAAACTGACAAAGGAGAGCAGAATGAAAGTGGAAATTCTTTCCTTGGAATTCATGAGGTGTTTTCAGCTGGATAAATTCTCTTTTGGAACCCTGGATAAAATCCGTGGTAACATCACTTCAGACTCTTGATGTTCAGTTTAGTGTAACAAACCATCTCTGAAACCACACAGCAAGAGGGGGCCTTAAGGGAGAACTGTCTGCTCATTATGTGCAGTAAAGCTGCAGCCTAGGTTTAAAAATGCATTTTAAGTGCATTAAAATGCTTAAGAAAAAACATTTTTAAGACTTACGAGTCACTACCACCATTCCCAGGGTCTTTCTAGTGCCACTGGGCAAACAGAGTGGCACAGGCAAGGTCCACAGCTACCTGAGACTGAAAGGGTGGGCAGTGATGCCACTACTGCATTCAGGTCCGTGCCCTGAGGACAGACCACAAAATGAAGATACCTGAGTAAACCTACCTCCTTCTTCCACCCAGCCCTCACTTACCCAGACCAAGGCTGCACATTCAATGGCAGGAGTTGGCCATCCCACACCAGCAAATCCACAGAACAGCTTGAACAGCATTTAAGTCACAGGGAATGTTCAGGGGAGCACTGGCAGAGAGGTAGTGAAGCTATCTGCATGAACAAAGCCAACATTCTGATCTCAGGGATTCAGGAAATACTAGGAAGGAAATTACTTCCAAAGATATTGACAGATGCATCTGCATGCATAGTTACACTCTGAAGGTAAGAGCACCACAGAGAACATTGTTAGGTAGCTATGCAGAGGCACTGCGTGTTCTCACAGGGGCAGTATTGTTTGCTCTTTTCTGGATTACATCCTGAGTCTCTAAAGGAGCTTATCCCTCCAAAAATCAGATTACGGTAAGGCAAAAAAGGAGATGGGGAAAATGTTTATTTGTGCCCAAATAGCATATTCTTATGCAACAACTCTGTTAAGTCATGAACTGATGATTTTTTTTGCCTCGTCTCAAGAGCTGATGTACTTGAAACAAACACTCATCTTCTGCCATGCATTTCACCATTGATAATAACTGAAAATTTTAAGGAGTCTGCACAGTCCTTTTGAACAAAACCTGGTGGACTTCAGCTCTCAGTGCTACATTTATTCTCTTGAAAAAAATGACAGAATTAGAATCCTGACAAAAGCCATACTAGGTATGACCAAAATTTAGCGATAAGGTAGTTTCTCTCTGTTCTCTTTCAAGATATGTCAGTTCCCCACTTCAAGCTGAAACTGTCCTTTAATTAATTCAGCTGGTAGTTCTAATTATGTTCTTTTGACATACTTGAGCATTGCACTCTTGAGAGATTATCTCAAGAGAAAAACTAATTCTACAATTGTAATATAAATTCCAGTTTATTGTATTTGACCTCTCAAGTGCTTCATGTGAGTCTCCTGATTAGGAATTTTAGAGCATCCAGCAAGGTTTACAAACATCATAC
Organism: Cisticola juncidis; assembly: GCA_013400215.1. Lineage (NCBI taxonomy): Eukaryota > Metazoa > Chordata > Aves > Passeriformes > Cisticolidae > Cisticola > Cisticola juncidis. The sequence goes on from VXBR01000802.1 coordinate 1,947,984, forward strand.
ATTACAAACAATGTTTACAAACTGCTACTGAACCACAAAATGTAACCTTGTCTACAGGCAATAGACTAGCAAATTATAATGAGCTTGTACAGGAAAATCTGAAATGACACATCAGCTGAGTGTTTTGCAGAACAGTAGATGCAGAATCTTTGAACTCCAGAAAGATCCTCAAAAAGGTTACAAAGTTACCTTCAAACACTAAGGAGGCAGTACAAACCGGTAGTTTGTATAATAGCCCCTGGTTTTCCACTCCTGTTAACTACATCTTCCTCCTGCTGGTCCTCCAGTAGCAGAAGATTTCCTATGAGATTTAAAATGCTTTACACAGAACACTGTATCACAGTAAACTGTTGCAATAATTTTAATCTCTGTACTCATCACTTACAAGACACACCCAATCATGTCATCCTAACTTCTCAGGGAATCAGAGTTGTACTTGTTTCTGGTTATTTCCATTCCCCTTTCATTGATATTCCTGCCACTGTAGCTCTGCTGAAAGTATAAACCAAAGTTCTCCCTTGCATCCTTCAATACTGTGCCATAACATCAGACTTTTAATCCCTAAACCACTCTCTTTATTCAAGCTGTTAATCTAAACCCAAGCTTTTAATGAGATCTATAATCACTAACATGTTCATACACTTAAAATGCATCCCAGAAAAGTGTATGGCTAATAATCATGAAATTATTTCCCCCTGTTTTGTTGTTCCTTTCTCTAGGTTCATGTGGATAATTTCCAAATATTTGAAGTTGTACCTGACATACTACTGCATCACAAAATCTACAGCTATGAGGCAAAACTTGCTGTTCATTCTGAAATGACCATAAAAATAGAAGCTTGAACTTCAAAAAGATATTCTTTTCCTTTCTGGTGAATTGTTTTGTTTTATTTTGATTGACACCCTGAGTGGCTCTGAAGCACTGGTTATCACTACAAGTTAAAGGTACCACTCATGTTACATGTTCATCTAACATACGTGAGAAGAAAATCTCAGAAAATAACTTCTAAAAGGAAAAGTATTCACATATTACACAAACATAGATGCTTATTTATATTCATACTGAGTAAACCAAATATATTGCTGTGATATTTTATGTGAATCTCTGCACATTCAAAGCACCTTCATAATCACCTTCATTTATGCCTTGCCTTCCAGTTTATTGGGGGGGTTAACATCTTTTTAGTTACGATAACTTTTCTTTTCCATAAAGATGACTTTTTAAGAACTTGCTGCTGCAATGGAACTGTAGGAACTGAAAAGTTTAAAAGTTGCACGCTATTTAAATTAGAAATCTAATAAGTGTCTTAAGTTCAAAAAGAGACCCCAGAAATCTATTTCTTCGGAAGGGAGCCAATTTCTTTGTATGAAGAATACAATTAACCTTTACAAGTCTTAGATTGACTCTCAGTGCCCCCTAATAAATGAGAAGAACAGTGAAATTAAATGAGCAACATACTTTCACACGTTCCTTTTACTGGCATATAACTTTTAGACCCTCTCAAAGTGAGAATTTCTCCCTGAATCTCCCTCCCCGACTCCGAGGCAGAGCTGCAGTCCTTGCTCAGATTTCTCTCTACTAGCATGATGATCCAAGCAAACTCCTCCAGCAGTCCACCCTCCCGACACACGCGGAGTTAAAATTAACTTGGTGGTTTGGGTTTGGTTACGAGCCGAAGATCCTCCCTTGTACAACTGAGCGCTCGGCAGCCCCAGAGGCGAGCTCGGCTGCCGCCCAGCACTGCCGGGCTGCCACGGCGGAGCCTCACGAGGAAAACAAAACCTCGTCTCGGATAAAGGCTTTACTGTACTTACAACGGGCAAAAAAAACCCAACCCCGAATGAAAGGCATCTCATTATTCGCAGCTACTTGAAATTCAGCAAGCCCTGCCCGGGTGTCCGAGACCCGCGGTCCGTGCGGGAGCCGGGCTGCGGAGCGGCCGCTGCCGGGGCCGCG
>VXBR01000802.1:1950027-2117993 GCA_013400215.1 Cisticola juncidis
CGCCGGGCCGGCTGCTCCCGGGCTCCCCCTGCCTCCCGCCGGCACCGCCGGACCGGGAGGCTCAACAGCGAGCGGGGAGAGAAGGCGTGAAGAGTAGGCAGCAGCCGAGAAAGTGGGGAGCGCGAGTTAGTAGCTCTGCACTCCTCAAGGAAGCATCTCCGGAAGAAAAGATAGTAGACGCGCTTGGTTAAAGCTGCAATGAGTTCCGTAGGGTACAGGTGCGCAACATCACACTGACTTTGGAGAATGTCTGTGGCATGCACTCCCCATTCAAACGTGCTTTGGAAACACCAGAATGGTGTAATCTAATAAAATTTTATGATAATCATCGTACGTACCAGTTAGGGACAGAGCATCTTCTGTTGAAAGGCAAGGAATTAAGGTCTGCCATATTTCTTTTATTCCTGGTGGGCTTCTGCCACGATACTGCCAATAACTGGGCAGATTCTGTGGAAAGGAAACTCATCTGTTATTCCTCCTGGTTGTTTTTCCTTAACAGCACATGAAAGTTGGCTTTCATTTTACGTTAATCAGTAGGGAAACCTCGAGAATGGCCATTTAGAGAGCAGAACAAAACATGTCATGGAAACCAAATCAAGTCAGGTTTTGTCTGCAGCAGGTGTATTCTTGTTTTAAACACAAGATGGAAAACAGTTCAGGGTGGCAATTTATGACCCAAAGTGGAAAAATTATGACAAAAAACCCATGAAGAGTAGAAGTCAGGAGCCAGCAGCTTTTAAATCAGTAAGCATAGATATGAAACATGTAAAATTTAATTAGGACGGCTGCCTTTTCCAGTCATGACTAAAATAAAACCCAAACCAATCCAACTCCAAAGCAGTTACACAAAATCCAAGTAAATTAGTAGTTTGTCTGCTCTAGATATCACAAAGCTACTGAAATTTTCCATCAGTTTAGTCTCTCAAGTAAAGGAAACGAATGCTAATTTTTCACATAGTTTCAGAGATATTTGTAAACTTTACTCGGAAACTAATAAGATAAATTCCAAAATATAAATAGAAAATGAATGCTGAGAAAGAAGGAAAATGGAAAACACTTTGAGAAATGGTATGAACTTTATATTCTAAATCACATCGAACCCAGGAATTGTTTTCAGCTACTGTTTTCATATACTAATTCTTCAGTATTTTAGGTGAGAGGAAAAGAATCCACACAAGAAAAAGAAAATACCCCTACTAAACCTGTCTACTGCAACACTGAGACAGCTGAAGGAAAATCTGAGGAATCTGAGCAAAATACATTTCATTCACAGATGTTGCATGAGTGGCCAACAGAAATAAACTTTTTTTTGACTGTTGTTGTTACTGACAGCTATTCCCATACTCCTTCCTGCAGCATCTTGTTGGAGCTGACAACTGCATTGAATGCATCTCTTCAGCCATTTGTCCCTGTCAAAAACAGTGACAGGAAGGATGGGAAGAGAGATAATCAAGGAATAGTATGAAATCACTAAAGAAAAGTGAACTCTATCCAGAACCTTAGTTTTTAGAGTTTCTCAAAGATACAAACTCATCTAGCACAAGTTTCAAGTTTAAATTGTGATAAAACTTTCAGGCTTCAATAGCTTGTTTTTCATGTTTATGTGGCTGGTTTTTAAAGCAACAAGGCAGTTCATGTAGTGCTTCCTTAGGCAAAACTGCAGCTCATTTCAGTGTCAGGAAGCATCTTTATCTATTTGGCATTCCACAACACACATCCAAAGTTGGTCCTCGGTTCAGTCATAAACAAGTGCTTAGCTGAGTTCAGTAGGTGTACCAATTTTAGGTTGATTAGACAAGCTCAGCTGTAATCTGCACAGAGAAAACATTTTAGCTATTGAAATACATGCTGTGAGTTTTTCAAAGGTATGGCAGAAAGCAAGTAAAATTAAGGGCACTTTTTTTTTCTTGTGGTACCACAGCAGATTCTATACCTGAGAAAGCTAAAAATAAGTGATTATGCAGGAATTTTTTTTTTTTTTTTATGCTTGATGATGTCAGGGTAGATTTTTTCTAAAATCAAGTTACATAATTTTAAATGCAGTAAAATTACATGTGTAAAATATATTAGTCAGGAAAGGGCATTTTTCAAAATCCCTTCTGTATACATTTTTTTTCTTAAAGAAACTGAGACATTTTATAGCACAAGAAAAAAATACTCAGTACATAGGAAGCTTTCTAGTTCTGTGATATATTTTTGACATAATCTGTACTGAAATGCTTAAATAAAAGGAATGTAGAGCAAACCAATTCTCAGCTTAAATTTGCTGCATAGTAGTTGAAGGGAAGAGAAGAAAATGTGACATCTTTCTTCTATGGTCAAGTTTTTTTTTTTTCCCATGAAAGTAGTAACCTCAGGGTGGAATGAGGACATGATTTGAGAGGAAAAGTAGAGCAAAAAATATTTGAACTCTCTCATTAATACCTATTCCTCTCAGTTTTTAATTGGTGTGGTCCAGAAAGCAAGACTCAGAGCAAAAAAGAACCAAATCTTGCCTTGACCAGTAGTCTACGTCCCCCACAACCCAAGTGGACAAATTCAGGTCATAACCAAGACTACCATACTTGTGTGTGTTGCAGAGAAGTTGAGCAAAGAACTGGGCACACGGGAAAAGATGAGATTCAGACAAAAAAAATCTTGCTCAGAAACACAGAACAGTTTGGGTTGGAAAGGACCCTAAAGATCATCCAGTTCCAATCCTCTGCCATGAGCAGAGAACCTTTCACTAGGCCAGGGTGCTCAGAGCCCCATCCAGACTGGCCTTGAACACTTCCAGGGCTGCAGCACCCACAGTTTCTCCGGGCAATCTGTTCCAGTGTCTCACAAACCTCAGAATTTCCTCCTAGTATGATCAACACCTTCCCCTTTCAGCTGGGAGCCATACCCCTTTGAGCTATCACTACAGGCCCTTATGAAATGCCCCTCCACTTTCAGGCTTGCACCCTGGCTCCTACATGAATTGTCTGGTTCTGTTGTTCTCTTGAGGCTGTAAATGTCAGTCATGCAAACAGATTATGGTGATGACTGGATGAAGATCATAGAGGATAAGCAAAAGCAACAGAATCAGTCTTTTAGACCTGTATCTATGCCAATTGCAAATAATAGATATCAATCACTTGGACTGATGTGCCAGAAAATAGTTACTAGAGAAAGGAGATTAAAGAATTGCACCAATTACAAAACCTGAGAAGTTTCCCCACCGTTCTGAGCACTGTCTCACCTCTCACAGACCAAAAGCTACATCATATTGCTCTGCAAGGCCATGAAACAAGAAACCAAAACAACCCCTGTTCCAGCTTTCTTATGAAGAAACAATGCCAGAGAAGTTATTCCCAATTTTCTATTTACCTTATAGCTCCTTTAAAGTTGTTATGGTAGTACAATATTATGTGTACATCCTCATTTATAATTTTCCTCTCCATGCCGAAAGAACTGTAAATTGCAACATTGTAAACAGATATCACAACCCAAAATTGTTCTTAATGATCTCAGACTGTGAAAACAACAACCAGCCTCTATTTCAGAAAAGGAAAGGACATCATTAGAACTGTGATCATTTTAGGCACCACAGATGGCAAAGGCCAGAAGGACCTGAGAAGGCTGCCAATTATTTACCTTAGCTATAGCCTTAACCAAGCACATAACAATGCTCCTGTTGGTCAGATCATCAGAGCAGATGCTAGTTTCTTTAAGGCAGCTGTAGAGCATCACATTACCTGAACTTTCTCTTTGATTTGACAAAATAAAACCTCTTTTGGAAGAGGTTGCATGACAGAGGCTTATATACATTAGAAGATATGATATGGAGACAGGAAAGAAGGAAAACATGAGTAGATGTCTGTTCTAGCTTCATTAACTAGGACTGTAATCATGTTTCAAAGATATAAAGAGTTATTCACTCAAACCCACAATATTTCTTGTGTTTCTCTTATGTTCCTATTTATTAAAAGATTCTTGCCAGATATTTTATAGTTTTTCTGCTTGTTTTGTTGTTACTCTTTTTTCCCATTTTTGTAAAACTTTAAGAGCAGAATGATACGTTACATTACTTTGATTTGCTAGGTGCCATAGGCTACACAATTTTAACCAGATGTCTCAGCTATTGAGTTGTTAGAGTACATTCAGGGCCTGAAGAAACCAGTACTAAAAGGATGAGAAAAACAAGCTGCTGACAATGCTCAAGTGTGGGTGGTGGTGACTGATTTATTATAGTTCATTGCAAACCTAAGCTGGTTATCACTGTGTAATAACAAGATATATAAAGAAGGTCCTTTATATCATAGCTACTAGAGTTTTCATCCCAAAGGCTGTCAGACTCTGGATCCCTGAAGCTTTTTCTGGGAGTATGTGACATTAGAACTACTGTAGTCCCCCTTACAAAATGCTTCCAAAATAGAAAAGTAATATTCTGTGTAGAACTACTCACAGACTTATGCCTCCCATCAATAAGTCAAGAGAAACAGAGACATTGGACCCTTAATTCTAAAGTTTTGATAAAAGGAAGAAGCAGTAGAGAATTTTCATCAAAAACTAAAGGCTAACATATAGTATTCTTTGAAGAGAACAAGAGTAAGAAATGCTTATTTTGTTTGCGTTTTTTTCTGAGCCAGGTGTCCTTTGAAGTAATGTAGAACATCTATTTTTAAAAATATTTGGAAGGTCTAAGTTGCTTAGTCTATGACAAAACCCTGAACACTAAAAGCGTTGTTTAAAATCTAACCATGTCACTAGCTTATGACAAAAAGAATCAAAGAAACCATTACTCTTCTCTACATTGCACATGGACTTAAGTTTTAAAAAATATTTGTAGTATTTGAAAAAAAAAATAAATAAAACTGCAACAAAAACTTAGTGGTGTGTAAACCCAAGAAAAATTTCAAGTTAGCTACAACAGAACTCACCAGGATATTTGCTATGGACTTCAAAGAGAGCAATATATTAATGAAATATTTGTCCATCAGTAAAAGCTCAAAATAGAAAGCTGCTGCAGCAGCCCACTCGTTAGAGCGCAGAAATGAGCCAAAACACAGACTTCTTGTTTATCACAACATGAAAAGGGCCCTGGTTTATTCCTCTTTACAGCTCAGCCATCCTGACTCCAACCCTTCACTGACTCTGCCTGCAGCAAGCTCCTACTGGAGGTTTCCCTTGCAGCCTCTGAGTGCTGCTTATTTCCTGCTGAACTCTGACTGCAGGCTTTGACCCAGCCAGACTGTGACAGGCTCTGACTGCACACGCACACTGACCTCACTGCAGTGAATCACTCACCCCAGGATCCTTCTTCATCATGATCTTCACTTTCCTTCTTCCTCAAGGTTCATCCTCTTTTATGACCCTCCCTAGCTCACCCCCTCTTTTATCACACTCATCCTTGTTGGACACAGCTGTGATTCCTCAGGGGCCAGGCTGTATTGGGAATTAACACAGCTGTTACTGTTCAGGGGCCAGCTCACCTGTGTTCCCTTCTCCTACAGAAAGCCTTTGTTTCCAGGCCTTCTAATTGGCACAGTGCTGGAAGGAGATCTGGAAGAATCTCTAAGCCCCTAATATAAACACAACAGCTTCTATCAACATGTAAATTGGAAAGTGAAATCTTCAAAGTTTATTAAAATAGCCTAGGCAAGGCCTCACAAAACATAAGCATTATTCGAAGCTTTTCATATGACCAAATCAATATTTTATATGTATGTGTCATAATCCAAACTTCTCTTTCTTTTCCTTATGTAATAACTTCATTCTTCTTTACTGAAGACTGGATGTAGATGCATGGGAAGTTAAGGTTGCGTTTACTCGTTCACATTAGATATAAATCACAGCCTTGGTGATGGACAACAGAAGTACTGTATGTATTTAATATGCACATTAAAAATCTTTGGATTAGTTTTCATGTACAACTGAAAAGTTAAATTAGAAGAAACAAAATTTGGTAATATTTTTAAAAGGCTAGAAGTATATGAAAGCTCAAGGCAGCATGGATTTAATATTGCAACAAAGAACCTAACACTGCAAAAAAAATAAAGCCTTGATATACACCACACTTTTGTGATCTGTAGGAGAAAGAATAAACATCCAATTAGAACTACCTTGTAGCTGACAGTTTGGAGTGTAATGAATTATCATCATTATTGTGTTCTGCAGAAATGAACCCACTTCCTTTGCAGTCAGCTGTACCATCATTTTTAAACCCACTGCTTTCATCATTGGTCATAAATACTAGCCAAAATCATTATGTTCCTTGCTTACTTATTTTTTTGCAGAAAACACCTTATTCGCAGAAGTTTGGCACTGTAAATATTTTTATGTACGCTCTCTGTTCTGGAATATATCTGTCTAGAAAGAGAGATTGCCATTAATCTCTTCCAGTAGTGGTGCCATCTAAGAATCCTCAGTGAATTTCAGACAATGAATTTGTCTTTTTAGGTAAAACAACATGAGGAAGCTTCACTTTGGGGTTTGGGATTGCTAACTGTCAGATTCTGGTATAGACTTCCCAGCATAAACAGGTGCCTTCAAGCAAGGAGAACAGAACATCAAACCTTTTAGTGGAAAGCAATCCCCTGAGCTGGCATCAGCAAATGGAGACTTGAACCAGTCTTGTTCAGATATTTGAATCAACTTCCATGTTTTCCTCTAGGCTTCCTAGGTACTCTTCTTGAATTACAGGAGTGAGAAATGAACAACTGAACTATTCCTGAGTTTGTAACTGATGTGTGTGTTTTATGAACACATTCATAAGTCTTCATTGCTTTCACCAGGCACAAATTCACACATTTCCATAGCTATCAGACCATGAAACTTTGTGTTATTCTCTGCTAAACTCTTATTCTCATACTTTCTCTCCATTTTCTTGGTAGGTATTCACATCATTTTTCCTGAGTTTGTCCTTTAATAGCAATCCTTCTTTTTTATGCTTTAAATGAAGAGCAGCTGAGCCTGTAGACAGCTTGTAAATGGACTTTAATGTTGCAGGCAAAATTCAGCTCTTGTCTAAAAGGTAATAGTGCTTTCTATAAAACAGAGTAACAGGTGTGAACTTGTGCAATCCAGAGAACACTGAAACACCCCTGCAAATCCATCTCTGACTGGTACTGAGCTGAACTCTCTCTGTATTGTTTGACTTGGAATTGTTACTCTTGCAGGACTACACTGTGGTTTTTCTTGCCCCTGCCCTCAGTAATGGACAAGGCCATCCCTCGGTCAGTATGATCCGTGTGCCACAAGTGGAGGTTAAAAACCACCTTCCCTTTACCACATGCAATTAGCATTTTAGTTCAAGGTCTGCTGATGACAATGATCTTCAGATGCTTTTCATTAAAACAAGGAATGATAAGTTAAAGGAGTAAACATTTCCCAGAATTTGGGCCATATGTGAGACTATATCTGAAAGATCTATTGCTTAAAACTAATCTGAAACTGCTCAGGCAAAAAGCCCAGCTGAGCTTTCAAAAGAAATGCCAAGGAGAGTGTATTTAAGTTTATATTACACTGAGTGCAATATTTTCAGGTAAAGTTCAAAAAATGCTGTTGATGAAGCACTTTAATGCAGTGATAAAAAGTCATTCAAGATGAACCCAAACTCCATCCAGAACTCCTACATCTCCCTAGTGACTATTTAACATTCAGCACACCTCAGAGTGGAGTCTAAGCATCCCTTTGAAAGCAATAACTGTTCTAATTCGTAAAGGTTGATGTTATTACTGTATGACTTCCAAAAAATCATAGGTGCTTATCTGTTGAATAAAGAGCAAAGAGTTCACAGAACTATGGCAGTGCAACATGTGGCTGGGCAAAACAGAGCTCTTTGTTATAACCATCCAAAAGGCAACAGGGATGTGCTGTTCTGGGTGCTGCCCCTCCTTTCACCTAAGGACACAAAGGGAAAAAAGCCTGTCTTTAACTTTGATTTTATAATGACACCAGTAATCAGTCATTAGCCTTCTGCAATGATAAGGTGTTTTTCCAGCCACCCACTTCTTGCTAGGCAAAGCATAGGGAATAAATTAATCTTTGTATGATAATGGTTCTTGCTGTCAGCTCAGCAATTGATTCTTAGAGCTGAGTAACAAAAGTGTGCTTTCCCACTCCCACACGGTGGGTGGAGTGGCTCTCTGCTTTTCACTGCTCATTTTAATACCAATCCCACCCATCTCAATAAGGAGGTAAACAAGATATTTGTTCCACCAAGCAAAAGATAGCCTCAGTAACAAAACTAGAAATAAAGTTCCTGAAGAAAACAGCAAAATAGTAAAATGTCCATCAATCTCAATCTCCTTTCCTCTCTTTCACTCAACCTTTTTGAAGAATGCCTTCACTGAATAAAGGAGACAATTCAGCATGAATTGAATATCGAATATGAATATTTTATCTTCCTTTGATCTCTTTTGAGTCTTTCAGCTTTTGATATTCAAGAAAAACTAATGTACTCATATGGCAACTAATTTTAGATTGGTATATGGCCAATATTAGCAATACAAAGCAGCAATGCCCCTGAAAAACCTCCTACTGTCCCACTACAATCTCTTCTCTACCTTAACAAAGCTAAAGGCTGTCTGCCAGGACAATAAAATCCTGTTCACCGATGTCAATAGACAAAATAAGCTTCCCTGAAAGTGTATTTTCTCCTAGCTTCCTGTAATTATTTAACTCTCTGCTTCTGCCTCTAACTTATATAACTCCAAATAATTCCTGTTGTGTCAATGCCTCTAAGTTGTTTTTGGATTTTTCTTTTCACATCCTAGTTTTGCTTATTGTTCATCTGAAACCATTGCTGGTTATTTCTGCTTCCGTTTGTTTCTGGTCATAAGTTGTTTTTATTTCCTTCTTATTTTCCTTTTATTCTTCTATTAGAAATCAATAAGCATTGACCTTTAGTTAGTGCTTCCTGATATCTTGTTTGCTTGGGGATCCCCTGCATCTTGTGTTCATGCAGCACAACACAAACCAACTTCTCAGCATCCGACAGCGACTCGACCTGAGCTCAGAGACGAGATCGCAGCCCCAGAGCATCTTGTGCATGGTCTGATGACAATAAGTAATCAGACCAGTTGATGACTGTTCCCCAGGATCTCTTTACTGCAAGTAGAGACACATGCACCTGCTTCTCTGGAAGCTGGAGAAGCCTAACACATGCTCAACATCATTAAAGTGTCAACAAGAAGAGCTCAACTGGTTCTGAAGTTAAATTTGCCAGCTCACTCCTGCTTTTTTACAAGTGTTCAGGTTTATCCAGAATCAAATTCCTGCTGAGTTTCAGCTTCAAACAGCTTCTGGATATCAGAACTCCTTGCATCCTCTGCTGAATGCATGAAACACTGATCAATTTTGCTTTTCTATGTGTCTGAAGGGCATAAGATTTCAGGGGAGTTTTAGATTGAATGTTAGTAAAAGGCTCTTCCCCCAGAGGGTGATTGGGCACTGGACAGGTTTCCCAGGGAGGTGGGCACAGCACCATGCATGACAGAGTTCCAGAAACTTTTGGGCAGAGCTCTCAGGTAAATGGTGGGATTCATGGAGTGTCCTGTGCAGGGACAGAGACTGGACTTTGGTGATCCTTGTGGGTCTGTTCCAACCCAGGATATTCTATGCTTCTGCAATTCCAAGATGGAGGCCTTTTTTACAATTTAAACTACAACAGGAGGGAACTGCAACCACTTGGAAACCAACATACCAAGAAGTAAACATTCAGCACAGATTAAATGTTGCTACGAGATGAATGCCAAATTCATGGTTTCAGCAAACATCTGCCTTTAATCTATATTGCTCATTAGCTGGCAGTATTGCATGCTTGGGATTAGTTATTGTAAATAATACTGAAACACATTCAACATGGATACATTTCCCCTGTATTAACGTGAGACCTGAAAGGAAACAAAAACCAGAAAAACTCTCCCATTACAAGCTGTTTGGCTGAAATTTAAGATATGCACAAAAGATCAAAGAAAACTATGCAATTCCTAGGATAATTCTGATTGCAAAAAGCATTTTATAGTATGACTGTTATTCACTCTTAAAAACTTGCTTGCTCACCTTTTCTACTGCTGAGATGTTTGTGTGACCGCTTTACAAGTTTAGATACACATTTTGTATATTAAAAGGAGCACCTTAGAAGTATAAGGGTTCATTTTTCCTTTTTCAGCTTCCCTATTTAAGAGCAGGGTCTTAAAAATGACTGATTAGGACAACTAGAGAAAGCAAACTGCAACTGGGAGAGACAAGAAACAGATTAAGATTTCAGGAGCTGTTTAAATCAGCTATAGGTTGACAGAAGTCATATGTTGCAATCACACTATACAGTGGGATATTTATTTTCCCTTCCATGTAAAGCAAATTACTCCAGTTTTAGCCTTGCCCTTGATCTGATATCATCCTTTGTTTAAACAGATGCCTAAGGAATGCAGGCTTGGCTTCTCTACCCGAAATGCAAACGAACAAATTTCTTGGTATTAGCTGCAAAGTCAATGATATATGTTAGCTATTCAAATGAGGTGGACAAGCTTTTTTTAAGTTATTATTTTTAGGTTTAAAGCCATAAATTCAGCTCTGGACAGCTCACTTTCCACTACTTTTTGCCTTTGTTCTTTTCAAACAAAAATCTTTTCTAATCATTGGTGTGACATTTTGGAGGATTTAATTAGTTCTTTTCTCCTTAGAAATTTTGTTTCTCTATGTACACCCACAGTCATTCATACTCATTTTTGAAAACTCATGGCATATAAATTATATTTTTAAAGCAATTCTTAACAGCCTTTATCTTCTTTGCAATCTAGCAAGCATGCTCTTACTTCAAAAGAATGATTCAGCATCTCCAAAGAGATAAAGTTCCAAAGAAGATTTAGGGACTTTAATAATAAATCTCTTTCTCATATTAAATGCAAATTAGCATAAAAATTGATAGCATTTTTTGTATATAACTTCACAGTTCTGTAGAACTACAGCAAGTGTAAACTAGCCAGATTAATCCAAGAGTTAACTGATGAAGGTATGTGGGATTTTTAAACTCAAGCTGAAACTGCAAGAATATACTCATAACTGAGGAAGCAATAAGCAAAAAAAGCAACAAAAATCGAAATCTTTGCTGTTGCTGAAATTGGAGCAGAAATATCCCTTTCAGCCACTTGTTGGCATGTCTGGCTGCACTCCTTCAGTCTGAAATGTGGTTATGCCATATGCCAGCAAATCGGGTAAAGGAAGCCTCTCGCACAGCTGACAGCAAAAGGCTAAAATAACACTGCCAGCAATAAATGGAGGCTAGCAAACACATATATGCACAGGCTTAGGGGGGATAGAAAGGAATTGCATGACAGTATGTTTATAAAAGAGAGTAGAGGGGACTCCAAATAAAGAATTAGGAAAAGAAGATGAAAAAATGACAATGGAAGTAGCAGATGACTCAAAGAGAAGAGACAATAAAACAGATTGGGTTTACAAGGACACACTTTTATGCATTGAGTGTTTGCTATTAGAGATCACTAGAAGAGATATCTCAACTTCAGCAGCAAAATAAGTAGATGCTCCCTTCCCTGACAATTGTTAATCCAGCTCATTAAAAAGAGCAGTGTCCTTGAGATGAGGATATCAGCCAACCTTTATGATTTTCCCTGTACTAATCTTGCTTTTTATGCCATACCAAACCCTTTTCTGAGCCAAGTTTTGGAACTGGGTAGTGGAGACCACTTAACATCTACCCTGCAAATTTCATTATTGTTTCCTACTCTTGTTTCTCATACATTATGTAGTACGAGTTTTTGAAATCACAGCCTTAAAATATCATCAAGGAGAGCAAGAGAAGAAACATTGTAGGTTAGTGTGATTTTCATAACAAAAAATGATAGCAGTGTTTGTGAACCTGAATTTGGGAACTAATATCACATATCACTGCATCTGTCTCTTCATCATGGACCTTGCTATACTACACAATGCCAAAGAAGATGCAATTGTTCAAAGATTATGCATTTTAAATGCACATTCATAAAGGCACAGCTATTTTTGCCATCTTATTGCAGTTTTATTGTTTTGGGGACATCTTCAGTGTCAATAAAACTGGGAGGGTTCTTGTGCCATTTTATTAAAGAGGATGGTTGATGAGTGTCTCCTTTTTGAAATCAACACCAGCTGGATTTCATGTCCTACTTGCAATGCACACAGATTGTATGTGTTCAGCATTTGAGCAGAAGAACACAGAGGTTCTGTTTTCTATTTATTTTTCTTATGTGGCAAAGAGGAAAAAAGCATATAAAAACAATAATAGGCAAAAAAGGGAACATGAGAAACAGAGTGGCTTTAAAGTTTCAAGTTTGAACAAAGTAACATCAATAGCAGTCAAAAATACTGCTTAAATCTGTGTATTCATTTCCAAAGAAAACTTTTCACATTTAACTGAAGTCTGGCAAAACAGACACAAACTGTCCAGAATCACAAGTTTAAACAGCTGTCTTCAAAAAGAGGAGATTTACTTGGCTACAAAAAAATTTTTGTTTTAGAAAAGGAAAAATTCCAGAATAAAAAAGACCAGAGTTCCGAGTCAGCAGTTTAAGTTACAATTACTTTGATATCCTTGATTAGGAAACATTACTAAAAATATCTAGAAGGAAATAAGTAGCTTGTATTGATACCCATGGATGGATTAGACCTTTCCAAATGACCTTGTTCTATCAAAAAAAGCTGATCTTTCAGCCAGCTCTGTTGAAGGAACATGATAGGAACAAAAGCAGGAGCATTCTGCTAAAAAAAGCCCCAAAATCTCGGACTTGTGTTAGAAACAGGAGCCTGAACAAATATCTATTCCATCCTCAAACTGTAAAGTGCACATTTAGAACAGAAAATAAGATAACTATCTCTAAATCATTTTATGAAAATAAACTATTGTTGTATTTTTCCCTTTATATCTTGGCTTGCATTAAACCAACAGACCTAATAATGTGTTAATAATGTGTTATCTTCTATGCAAGGGTACTCCTGATCAGGAAAAACTTCCAATGAAGAAGGCAAGAAGGCATTATTTTCTCCTTCTTTAATTCATAATACATACAAAATAATAGGAAAGGGAGTAAGAGACACTTGGTAGAAGAAAAAAAAACAGTTTTAATATAATTAAAATTATTTGAAGTGTTTGGAAGTTGACAAGCTCAGCTGCATTGGGTTTTTAATTAAACTTGCTGTGTAACACTAATTACTTCCAAGAGCTGGGAGAGTTCAGTGCTATAGAAAGCTGACCTTTCAGACCCAATCTGATTTAAGAATACATGTTGCAGTAAATTGACTATTATTATTGTATCATATTATGTTAGGAATTTGTTATTAGCTAGGACAAAGTATACTCCTGGATGTGTATTTTCACCACAGCTCTGAGTGTGATTTTGTGCTCTGCAACAAATTTTAGATAATGGGACTGTTATCCAGAGCAATGTCCAATTGTGGGGCAGCAGAGGAACCAGGAGAAAAATCCTTAGGAGAATAAAACGTGAGCACACTGAGGAGTAAAGTTCTTTGGATCTTCAGTTGTATGCATTGAAAGCACTACAGTTTAGATAATGGCAAGCTAAAAACTTTTGGCTATTCTCTCTACACGTGTGTGGTTGTCCAAGGGAAAATTGCTCTGTAACTTCTTCACATTTCATTTAAGATTACAGCTAAAAGAGTCCACTGACATTTCAAATAAGGTAAAAAAACCAGGTGCATTGGTGGAATAAAATTATGAATTTTACCTTTTAATAAAATCTGGTGATCAATATATGCTAATGGTAAAGGGGTTTTTGGCATTAAAAAAAAATCAAGAAAACAGCATTCAAAAATGGCATAAATTATTCCCAGTTCAAATACTGCAAGATTAGGTTAATGCATAAGAACTTTGGCCCTTAATTTTGTTGGCAGCAGCATTGAATACTAAAATTAATATTTTAAAGATACTGATTGGACATCATTCCTCATTCTAGATGAGTCTGCAGACTGGAAACCAAACATCTCTGCTCTTTCCAGTCATATAAAAGATAAAGAATATAAACAACACTATTTAAAAAACATTTAGGACTAAAAATAAATGCAAGTAAACACTGCTGACTGTTTATAGGGAGATTCAGCTATTTCCTAGTAAAGCAATTTTTTGTGAAAATAAAAAATCTCATAATAATAAAATATTTATACAATATTTGAACAACAAAACTGATAATTTTGTGATATTTTATAACTAAACGTTTCTTAAACTGCACTTTTCTCTTTACATGACTGTATTTGAGTGGGTTGACTATCAAAGCAGATAAATTACATTACAAGATGGAAATCAGGCAAAAGCAAGCTGTAAGGCTGGTCCTGGGCAAAACATGTCCTCAGAAAAAGGTCTCTCCCTCTTGGAAACAGGAGAAAGTCAGTGCCTTTACTCATACTAAAATCTACTATATCACTTCAGAATGCAAAACGCCTTAAAATACATCAAAACCCCAAAGCACACATGAGGTCGTGACCCTTTTCATTACAGGACTGCAGAATAGACTGGATACTCCTTGCACCCCGTATAAACTCTAATTTGAATTACACTTCCACCACTGGGAAACTGATTACAGTCACATTTAATTTGAACAGAGCTGTGTGCTGTGATTTTACACACAAACTGTATTCACTGGTAGGAATTTCTTAGATGTCCTCCTACTTTCCCCAAATTCCATGCAAGTAAAAGTCTATGCATTAATTTTAGATCACTGTTGCACTGGCTGCAAAACATGCCTTAATATTTCATCGTTTGAATTATTTACTTCCTAGTGTCCTAGTCTTAAAATAGATTACTTCTTTCCTACAGCTTGAATTACATTTACCAGTCACAGTGTTTGCACAGCTTCCAAACATCAAGAAATAGGGAATGAGAGGGAAAGTTTGCTCATTCCAATATTCAGCAAAAAAATGGAGTATATTTCAGAAATGCAGAATTACACACTACTTTTACCATGGAAAAATATGTCCCACATTAATCTTAGTGTGATGATGCCTAATGAGTCTGATCATTTCTAGTAATTTTGTAGATCAAGGTCTATCAACCAAATGAAATCAAAAAAGTCAAAGTCCTATTGCATGTAGCTTCCTAAATATACACAGAAAATGTTACCGGGAGTTAAAATACTGAATCTGAACCCTCTCCAAGCCCATGTAGAGTATTTTGAAGCCGGGGCAGTTGTTACAGCCCTTCCACTTCAGGAACTCCTCAGAGAAAGTCGAGTAGAGTGAGATACAGAGGAACTCCAGCAGCAGTTCAGCAGGATGATGGGGAGCACAAAGCGAGCAGGAAATAAGCAAATTGGATTGTGAGCTCGGTGAACCTGCCTGTAGATAACTTCACAGCCTTCCCTGAGCTGTTTGATGAGCCTTCAGCAGGCAAAGTTCATATTCCCTTTTGTGCTGGCAATCTCCCTCAGGCCTGCAGGATGATAGCTGCTCTGGATAACCGCTTGCTTAAGTGAAACACATTCACACTTTTGTTCGAGGAGGCATCACCTCCCAGCTGATAATCAATAAAAAGTTGCTTGCCTGTCTCTGGGAGCTGGCACAATGCTTTATTACAAATTCACAGCAAAAAAGTAACAGGGTTTTTTAAAATAATTGTTAAGTTACCATTGTACCTTGCTGTGCATTAACCTCATTATCCTCTTAGGGGTAGTTTTAGGCACACGACACCACAAAAAGAGAGTTCCCCTGCCTCTTTAATTTATCTCCCCTCATCTCTAATCTGATGTTAGGAAAATAACCCCATCAATCAGGCACGATACAGCAATAAGTAACTGGTGTCTGGCTAATGTGATTTTTCTACATCACTAAGTCCTAAATGGGGGGAAAAACCTTCTGCCAGCCCACAAGTGGAAAAAACAGAACATGGTAGTTCAACACATGGACTGATTCAACACATTTCTAAACACTTTGTCAGTTGATGTATGTTGTACTGTCATGGGGTAATCTAAATTATGTTTGTTACTCATGGTTGGAACTGTCGCTTATCATAGTGAATCCTGTTGTTACAAACAAGATTCGGAACCAGCAAAATTATCTTCCCCCTCAAATATTGTAGACTTGTCCCTTTTAAAACAAGTATTAGACTTGTTCAAATCTCTGTATCAGTAAAAGAAGAAAGCCAATGTCCATCAGCAAATGAAAAGAAAGCAAAAAGGAATGTCTCCTTTAAAGAAGATTGCTGGAAAAAGCAGCACAATTTATTGATTTTTGTTAATAAGTTCCATGAAAATATTAATGTCCTGTAGCATTCCCCGATATATCAAATTGTGGTTTGATTTCTTAACCCTACTTTGTTTGGCATATTTTACTATATTGGACTCTAAAAAGTAGAGGTTACAAGAGACAGAAGTAGAATAGCTCTGCTTCAGTGCAAAACCAAACTAAATACAGACAATTCTTTCTGGGTAGGGGCAAGAGCCCCAGTCAGATTCCTGAAAATGTTTCTTTATAACTTTTAAAAAATAGAGATGGGATTAATTATTTTTAGGTTTTTAAATAAGTTATGTGAAGTATCTGTGAAGATACAAATATTTTTTATTATTTTCTTAACTTTAAGGTTGCAACAAACCAACCCCAAGGTTATTTTATTGACAGCTATAATCCAAATCAAGATAATCAAGAGATGAGGGGAAAGTACTAGAAGAGTTGGAAAAGATTGGTCAAACTGCCATTGTGATGTGCTTTTAACAGTATCCTGTGATTTTTCAGAGTATCACAGTACATCCAGTACATCAAAAATATCAAGTAAACAACACAAAGATCATGAGAACCTTATGGATGGGGAAAGGAAAGAAAGTACCGCAAAGGACAGAGAGAAATAAGATAACCTTCCCTAAGGCAGATGTTTCTTACAGGAATAATCACTTTTCCTTTTGTTTCTTGAAAAAAATCATACATATGATATGGATAAAGGACACCTGTCTTTGATAAATCTTTAGTGGAAGGAAATGACCAAATTTCAATAAGAGAAAAGATCTGCTACCAGCATCATGATGGATTCAGAAATTTCTAACTTCACTTTATCCCAAATTTTTCAGGCCATGAAATATGCTGTTATTCCAGTCAAAATAGACAGTTTGGTTGCATGGCTGCATAGTCCTCCTAGGACACTTAATTACATGGATTTCTTTTTTAGGACAAGAGAAAAGTACAGAGATTTTGGCAATTGGTGTTTCCCTTCCTGAAGCAAAAGGTCTCCTAAAAGAGCTTATTCCTTCTTTAGAATCCAGATGATAAACATCACTCATATCTGCTCTTCTGGACTATTCTCTATCATCCTCTCCATGCTATCACTGGCAAAGGTCTCAAAAAATTCTTCAAAATAGATTTCTATTTAGTCTGGGCATGCAAACACTTTAAAACAGCATCTCTAGAAACATACATGATATAGCCCTGTAGAAATTATTTCTAGTTGTACAGTAATTTAATCATGTGCAGCATAAAGCATTGGTATTTTACAGTGATAAGAATCTATTCAAGATGTAGGGTAAAGCCTTGAGAAGAGTGATCAAACTGCCATGAAAAAATTCTAACACTGAGCTGTTATGAAGGACTGACATTTTTATTTACACAGGGAGAAAAGTCATGTCCATTCCTCCTTGCCAAATAAATACTTCACAAATATTTCATATTGATTTCAGTATATTAAGAATGAATTTTATAAACCAAATCTTTTAACTTAATTTGTCAGGCTGCACTTCCAATTTTTCTGTGCCAAGGATCAGGGGTTGTATTGTTTTAGAAAACTGGGAAATCTACAAAGTTGAATTTTGTTGCATATATCCTGTACTAGGAAAAAAAAGGCAACATTTGAAGTAACCAAAAAATAAAACCATTAAATCATTGAGGGAGCTGTGTGTTTTTTTATTCTAGTCTTACTTTGAAAATGAAAATGTGACAGGAGTTTAATTTGTAGAATATCATAACTTTACTAAATGTCTCAGAAGAGAAGAAACTGCTGGAGAAACACAAAAGACAAATCAATAAATACCTGCTCTCCTGGTTAGTGTGGATGGCAATCCTTTGTCACAGATTGTTCAGCTGCAGATTCTAACTGATGCCAAGAGAAAAGTGAAGCATCCTTTTCCTTCACAACACACCACTATAATAGTAGGCAATATGTGTTAGAGAATATCTGCATTAAACTCGTTTCTTCCCAGTTACAAATGCATTAGAAGAATTATTCATCACCAACAATCAGAAGGAGATTGAGAAAATTGAAGTGAAAAACTTCAGTCCTAAAGGTCAATAGACCTTGCATTCAGTCAGCCGGGTGAAGTATGACAAATAGGTATAAACGTTTATGAATTAGAACAATTTGCATGATATTTGCACTTTTCCACCTTTATGGAAATGTTTTTCTTTAGACCTATAGAAGAATCTGCAAAAAAAAAAGGTTTTTTCATCTGAAGTTCAATTAATGAGCATAGTACCTGGGATAGCAATTGGCACTGTTGAGAGGAAGACAAAGCATGAGTGACACAGCAGTGTCTTTCCATAAAGCAATAAGAAAACCTCTCCACAACCTCAAGTCCATCCAATTCTTGGATATCTAACTACAGTGTCCTCTATTCCATTATTTTTCACCTCTATATGCAGCTCTTACATGAAAGCAAGAACACAAAGCTCTTTCTTACATTTGTTTTGTTCCTACAAAAGTGAAAATCCCTTTTCCTTCTTAAAATGTTACCATATTGTGTTTCAGGGTAAAAGCACAAATTTTCATTTCTCTTGGTAAAAGACCATAGAACTCACCCCAAACTGGAAAAAAACCCCAACAAACCCTCAGAATGTTCTTTAATACTTCCATAAAATATATAAATCTACACCATTTCAAATTCAAAATATTAACTGCATGGCAACTTCTCTAGATTCCAGTTTTGAATTAGTTTTTTTATTAGCTTAGTGAAAGGTTGCACTACAAGCCCCTTACAAAAGTAAAATCCTTTTCCACTTCAATCTGCTTTGTTGACTGCTACAGATCATTGTAAAGAAGCCAAGGAATGCAAAGCAATTAAGTTGTTTAATTTTTCTGTTTAAATTAGCTTAAGAAATCAGCTTTGGATATAATTACCTTATTATTTTACCTTCAGTTTCTAAGGCATAAAACCCTAGCCTTTGAACGAAGAAAAAGCCTTGCAAACAAAAGTGCTTAAATAGCCTTCTGAATGCTATATGACAAAGTCAAGGAAATTCAAATGGAAAGCTTCAGATTCTTAAAGCATGAACACCCTATGGGAACACCTCAGCAGACTTTATACAAGGACAGTGACAATCTCCAAAGATCCCCAAACTACAGGGTAACACTGCCAAATGCAAAATATTCCACTCCACAGAGATATCTAGTAAGACATGTCTGTCCTAAGTCCTCACTCTTGTGAGTTCAGTATAACATTCATGGCAATTTGTCTCATTCCTTTTGTTTGTGTCAGATGAAATAGCCATCAGAACAACAGATATTCATAACATGAAACTACCCTAGACTAACTGAGGTGACATTGCTTCCACACCACAGCCTCAGACACTGTGAGGGCCAGGCTACTTCTCTTTGAATATCCTAAAGGCCAGACTACAGTTCCACATAGTCAAGAACAATTAACTTGCTAAGTAGAAAAACATTTCAGGACCTACAGTAGATAGCTAGAAATAAGTATTAACAAAGAACATTTTTTCAGCCATTGTCTTTCCAGTGTTGCTCCTTGCTGCCAGCTTTTGTTTCAATTAACTGACTGAGCTGCAGCAAACACCAGCTAGGTGCCCTCATGTTCATCCTATTTTTTAGAGTCCTGCCCAGCAGTTGATCCTCTGCCTGAGCTGCAGCTCACTGGGCAAACCCTGCTTCCAGCCTTTCTACCCCAACACTGCCTCAAGGCCTGTCCCCTAACATGCTTCACACCCCTCCTGCTCCAGGGATTTACCTGGAACATATCTGAGAGCACACACAGCTGTTTCCATCTATAACAGTGGAAAAACAACTGTAGAGAGGTTCTTGGGGGGATATGGGCACTACAGGAAGAGTATTGTTGCTACTGTCAGCACTACAAAAATTATCAAACATTGCAACATCTTGCTTGATAGAGTCTTTGAAAAGTAAATATGTGATGTGTTATTTGGCAAAGAAATAGCATTGAAATTTTAATCTACATCCATATTGTGATACCTGACCAAACTGAAAGTGGGGTAATAGAATCCAGCTAGGGCTTTCCTGACAGGGACTATGGACCTGGACTCCCTGCTGCAGCAATCTGCAGGGGAATTAGAGAGCAGTGAAAGCTCAGGGTAAAAAAACAGCACTTTCAGAATGAGTCACCCACAGGAAGGTCACATCATCAAAGCAGATTTTATCATTAAATACTGTATCAAAATACTTCATTTGTCACTGTTCCTTTACCAGGCCTTACAACAGCCCTTTCATTTTTGCATTGCTGAAAGGAGAAGGGCCTGTTAAGGACTTAAAGTTAAGTAAAAAAGGTAAGATCAGATTTTTTAGCTCAAAGCCAAGCTGAAAACAAAACAAAAAAGATGCTATACAAAAAAAAAAAAATGGATGCTGTTTTCTCTTAACAAACCCTTTGAAAAAAAATCAATTCCTGTAACCTGCTAATTTTCATATAAATCAATATTTGAAGGCAGAGATGTGACCAATAATGCATCAGCTATTATCCATTTGTCACTATTTGACAAAAATTATTCATTTTACATATTTCTAGTCAAAAAGGCTTCCTTCATGTAACATCAAAAGAATTTTAAACATGAAGCTTAGATTCCCCAGTCAATAATAATCAGCTTGTTGTGGTTTCCCTGCTCCACCTGTGAGGCTGGACAAGCATGACATGCTTGAAGCTTTAAAAAACAGAAGTTTCAAAGAACTATTCTGATTTCTAATGTCAGATGAACACAGGAGTGTCTCAGAATGCAAAGTTCTAGCCAAAATAACCTACAGCTCCCCTCCTGCTATCATTTAGCATTCAGAAGGGTACTTGAAGTTTCTACAGTAGTGAATGTTTTGCAGAGAAATTGGCTTGATCAAGTAGCTATGGAAAATAAGACAATACTCACGCATTTGAGATTCAAGCTGGTGCAATTAAGTAAGTTGTCAGTTTTCCTTCTTTCCCCTGAAAGGCAATTAGATGAGAGCTACATGTATCAAAGGTCTTTATTCTAACCTATACTTCAATGAACAGAAACTTTAGATGTATCACACAAAACTATTTTAATTTCAATGCTTTACATAACATAAGAAATATCTAGTTTGACATCTTGTAAAGGAAGTATAAGCACCACTGAGTCCCCGTGCCCCTCACCAGCCTAGAAAAGTTTTTTGTTTAGTCCTTAAAAGCTGCTTGTCAAGTCTTCTCATAGGCACACTCCCTATGCCTAGTAACCCACAACAAAAAACTGTAAAACTTATCCTCTACAAATTTAATTTGACTTTATAGCAACGATTAATGTCTTTTCTGATCCATATTTAATTGTTTTTCCAGGAGAAAGTGAAGCCTCACTTTTTGCAGACTGGTTTTCCCAATGGGAAGCTGCTGTAACCTCTGTCATTACCTCTGGAGCTGATGTGGAGAAAATAACCTGCTACAGGAAGGTAGTAATTGCTTTTTCCACATGGTTTTTGGAACCTTTAGATACTGGGCCAAAAAAAGAAAACTGCTCCCCACAGGTGTTTAGTTAGAAACACCGAGACAAAATGCTGTTTATAAAAAAGCGAGCAATAAGAGCGGGCCTGTTCCCTCAGGGAGGGCAAGGCAGCCTCTGAGGGAAACTAAACATGGGTGTCCCCTCACCCACCACGGTGGGCAGGGGACAAACACAGACCTGCCCAGCCTTTGGGGGACGCCCAGGGCCACAAGGCAGCCCCAAGGCCACCACCCAGGCAGGGACACCTCAGGGACATAACCCTGTGGGCATCACCCCGAGGACAGCACCCTCAGAGGCAGAGCAGGCCCAGCCCCGGTGTGTGCTTCAATGGAGCCTTCAATGGAGCCCGGGAAGGGCAGGTGAGGCTGCTCAGGGCCCTCAGGGATTCCCCTTGGGAATCCTTCCCCAGCCCGGTGCCCTCCCAGGCTGGGAGTCTGTTCCAGTCTGTTCCAGTCTGTCCCAGTCTGTTCCAGTCTGTCCCAGTCTGTCCCAGTCTGTTCCATTGTGCTGTGCCTGGGGGAACTTGGCTAGAAATGATGCAGCTGCTGTTTCACCCTTCAGTGTGGCTTTGTAGAGATGTGCGGTTTTAAAATGGGGTGGTTTTGTTCTATAAGCTACTTTGTTGTCTATTCTCTCTTTAAATATGTGTTTGCAGTGTGTTTTATCACTGTGAGTGTTGCTGCATTTTCAGTGTGCCAATCCATAACTCTGTGGGTATGTGAAAAGTACTTGTAAATGTATAATTCTGAATTTGTTTTTGCAGTGCCTTGAGTACTGGTGATTGCTTCCCCATGAGGTGCCAGCTTAGTTCTTGTAACAAAGGTAAATTTCTTGGTATTAAACATGTTGTCTGGTAACTGATATACACTAGTTTTGTAGGTTTTTCCACATTTTGGAGAACTTAAGGTTGACGTTTTCCATCTCAGTTAAAGTAAAGTAATGATTTCTTTAAAATCAGTGGGAAGGTTTTTTTGTTTGTTTGTTTTTTAATTCTCCCTTTAATTTCTCCAGAGGGATTTGGTCATTGGAATATATTGTTTCACTTCTGACAAGGCTACTGCTATCATTAGGAAGTTGGCATTTGATTATAATAAAAACAATCAGAAAAAACCTTTTTCTAGTTCATAAAATAATTACAAAAAATTCACCAGTAGATTATATATGATACCATATTTGGTTTTTGAAGTAAGATGTTGATGTTACTTTTATAGCTAGAAAACTTCATTAAAGCATATGTCTATTATTTAAGAAATGTACTAAATATATTATAAATGTATTAAATATATTAATCTGTTCTATTAGACAAATAGAATGTTCTTTCTTTTTCATAGCTTTGAAAGCCGAATTATCAAATTTGTTGAAGTGATAATAAAGACTGATGCTTTTATGCCTCTAGGAGTAAAATCATATGGAGATGTCAGGCTTAATTCCTGATTAAGGTTCAGAAACAGGTTGGAGATGTGCTAAAAAGCTTTGAACAGGACTGAGAGATGAGCACATGCAGAGCTTTTTAGGCTGTATCCTAAAGTAAGGACATAACACAACAGTGCAGTTTAGCTCTGGCATTTCTGTGCTGACTGTTGGTATCTATAACTATCTATAGTTATACTATCTATATAAATATCTATAACTACATCTGTACCCACGGCTGTGCCCACAGTCTGAGCTGGGGTAGAGCTGAGGTGCTGAGCGGGTGACTCGCTGGATCTGCTGCAGAGCTGACCCATGCTTGATTCCTTCAGCACTATCTGGGGTTCACTGCTATTGGAATTTACTGCTATTGGAATCCCAGTGCAGGTGTGCTCACTGTGCTCTAGTTACCCTTCATTTGGCTGTGCAGACACATCTCTGTAGAGGGGTGTGCTCCTCCCTGAGCAGGAGGGAAAGGCAATGTTCTCATGGTGGTGGTCAGAGATGGAGCAGTGCTGCAAACCTGCCTGACATGGCTTCTTGTTTTGATTTTGTCAAATCAGCCTTGACTCAAAGGCCTTGCTGACAGAATCCCTTTGGGAAAGAGTGGGGCAGGTGTAAGCATAGTCCAGAGCTCCCTGTCATAAGTCCTGCAGCCTTGTACTTGAGGTGATTTACAAGGGCCCAAACCTAATCTTGTTCTGAACAGACACAGAGACAGCTCGGTTCCTCTCACACTCTCAGCTTAAGCTACATAATGTTTGCTTTGAGCAGTTCTCTGACTAAACCTGGATTTATCAAATCCAGTGGGAAATATCAGTGCAGAAGGCATAAAATATGTCACCTGCCCTGACAAATCACTCCCAGTTTATCCACTGAGGAGCTTGTGAAATCCCTTGGAGAAAGCCTTTCAAAATGTTATATTCATGCTAGCTAGAGAAAATGTGGTGATAGCTGTGATAGCTACAGTAGAAGTAATTAGTGCCTTCAGGTAAGACATAATCTAGCTGTGCCAAAATGTGCAGGTTAGCTAATTATTCTCAGCTTCAAGGAATCACATCAAATGAGAAGGCTGGAGGGTGCAGTGATGGTTGGAGGCTTTGGATATAGCAATAACAAAATGATAGAATTATTCACAAATAGTTGAGGTGATGCTGTTTAAAGCATGGGAAACATTGGTGAAAAAGAGGTAGAATTTGCACTTCACAAAAATGGTGAATATCTTCTTCTGCCTCTTATGCTATAAAGAGAAGGCTGCATGTCCTTACTATATTGCTGTTATTTCTTGTCTTTGATGTGAAAGAAAATTAAATGTTTCTTATAATTAAAGATTTAACTCAGGAATAACACATTCCTTGGTGTTATGTGACCTAAGCAAATATCTGAGTATGAAGTTGCAGTTGTGAACAGGCCCTCTATAAGGAGGCAGAATTTGCAGGAAAATACGTGCCTTTCATAGCTTTCATTTATTTCATTACTGGTTTTATGACAAACTTTCAGACCTTTCAAGACTTATTGTGCTACCTAAATAATTGTTCTCACTGTCTAAATATTCATAAAGGTAAATGGTGCAGGAAGGGTTCTACCTGGGATAGTGATTCTACAACTTAATTAACCTTACCCAAACACAAGCAGAATATTCATTAGTCTTTCTGTGTCTTTCTGTATCAACTGCATGGGCTCTTCCCAAACTTGCATGGTCTTTTCCCAAGAAATCCCCTGGACTTTTCCTCACATAAAGTATTATTACTTGGTTAAAAGGCAAACTAGAGCTACAGAGTTTACAGTGTAACTTTTAATTAAATCTTTATGGTAGTATTAAAGCTTTAGGCAGAAACACAATCTCTCACGTGAAAAAAAGAAAAAAAAAAAAAGGTCTGCCTGCTGTAAAAGGTTTAAAACCTCAGAAACTCTATGTATAAGCTGGTGGAATTGCTTAGTCTTTTAAGCAGTTAAGGATCCAGTGAGCAGACTCATGCGTTGGTTTGCTTCATTAAGGAGTTTTAACAGGAACTGAGGATTCTCCAGCCTTACCATGCAAAAGCTTGCTGGTGTATCTTGGTTAGTCATTTCTAAACTAAGATTACTTAAACTTTGCTGTGCTTGGATTGTAAATGAGAATACTTGAAATCCTAGAAGCTCACGGGAGTTGTATTAAAAAATGTCATTTGAATTCTTTTTAAGTTAAACTGCTAGCCTTGTAGCTAAAGAAAAGTCAAATAATTAGAAAGAAAATTAAAAAACCCCAACCATATTAGTTTTCTATGCTGACAGTTCAAATTCCCACTGGGGAGTCACATTTCCTTGCTGTTACACTTTTCAAAGGAACCAGACTAGAACAGTGCCCTTTGCCAATCTCAGTCTGCTCTTTCTTCATGCGAGGTCTCGCCTCATGAATTTGTGACTGGAAAATTGGTCTCTTTCCATTATTACTGTTCTCTGGGTTGCTGCTAATGCTGCTGACCAAACACATTTTTTGAACTTCTGCATTATCTATAATAATCTTTCCTTTTATAACTTACAAGAAATATATTATGGTTTTATCTGTTTGTAGCTCCAAACTGCCTCATCCCAAGAAATTCTGCTTACTCATTATTTATTTGTACATACAACTTTCATAAAATAGCCGTGAAGTGCTGAAGTATCAGCCTTGATGGGGACAGAGCTGGTGCTCTGATGATGCCTGTAGGGAACAGAAGGGTTAGAGTGATTAGCTGTCCCCTTTGACTTCCTATGAAGCAGCTGTGAATTTCAAATTTCTGTGGCCCACACTATGGTAGCTGCTGATTTGTGCATTAAAGACAAACATTTAAGGTAGGGAAAGAAAGGATGGTCTGAGATTTTAGTGGATTTTTGTGATTTCTAAGCTTTCTTTCTTTTTAATTTCTATACTTTCAGACTTAGCTTTGAGTTCTACTTCTCCTATCCACCTTATTTTAAAATACTGTATAAACAAAAATTTTTGGGAGAATTGAGTATTTTAGTACTATACATCTAGATTTTGTTTATAAGTTATCCTGGAGCAAACTGTGTTGCAAAATAAACAAATTGTACAAGAAGAAAATCATAATTCTGACCAATCCTGAACCATTTGGGTGATGTTTGATCTGTTCTGATCAATGCTGAACCATTGTGGTGTTTCCATTTCTGCTTCATTTTACAATGGAATCATTAGTGAAGGCTGACCTGGCTGAAGAAAAGCAGACAAAAAAGGGTGTGAAGGCTGAGACAATAGAGAAAACAACTTTTTTCATGCAGACACAGGCAATGCAGAGTAATACAAAGAGCAAAGCTTGCACTGGTCTTGTTCTCTCTGAATTATTTTGTGTTATATTTTCATATTGCTTTCAGGTGTAATTGTTTCTGGTTTATGTACGTCTGAACTGCACTTGGGAGGCAAAGTGCTGTAACCTGTGTATAGACATTTCTAGGATCTAGGCCTGGCTTTTGACAGCAAGGTAGCATTCAAGTTAATAAAGGGAGGAAGTCCAGCTGTGAAATGTGAAAAAATGAAAGACTTGCAGAAAGTGTTTTTTAAGGTTACAAAATATATAATATATCTAAAATATTATATATGTATATTTATAAAATATATAAATGAAAGATGTCTGTGATGGGGAGTCTTGGATCTCAAATGACCCATTTATCTCTGTCTTAATGAGCTATGAAAATCAGAAGAGGAGATTCAGCAG
The DNA here is from genome assembly GCA_013400215.1 of Cisticola juncidis. NCBI lineage: Eukaryota > Metazoa > Chordata > Aves > Passeriformes > Cisticolidae > Cisticola > Cisticola juncidis. Next base: position 1,976,766 of record VXBR01000802.1, read on the forward strand.
TGTATCTCAACTGGTAAAATTGAGGAAAATCAAAGCTGCTGCATTTATCCAGGGTTTGGTGGTTAAGAGTCAGCATAAGAGAACTGTCACACCTCTGAAACAAAGGGGGCTGATGGAAGACCAGATGTAATTGTGCTTAACCATAGCTATGAGTTTTATACAAAAGCAAACAAAAGATTCATCTATAGGGATAATCAGTACAGCACAAGATACAATGAATAAAGTATTAATGAGAACACCAAAGGCAAATGATACTTATGTGATGTGGAAGCAGTTTGAGAGGAATATTAAACTTGTGATATTTCTAATCATTGGTACTGCAGATGAAAACATCTATAACAATGTCTTAACACACTGATTGCTTAGGGGTTGTCATTGGAATTGTGCTATCAAAAATACTCATCTGTGGGGTAATTATTTCTTTAAATTAATAGTCTTGCACATATGTTTGATAAAGGGGAAGGGATCGTCATTCTTGTTTAATTTTGGTTCAGGACAGAAGAGTACAACGAGTACAGCTGTATCCTTTTTCTGTTCATGGTGAGCATGTTTTTTACTGCTGTAGAAGAAGTCTGTAAATAATTATGTAGGAAAACATCTTGGATTTGGGTAACAGTTTTTAAAACCTTTTTACTACTATTTCAGTGTGAAAAACTAGTGGTTTTTTTTTTTTTCAACATATAGATTCCTTCAGTGAAGGTTAAACTGGGGATAAAGATGGTCAGAAATGCAACTGACTGGAGTGTCCAAAGTAGTCACTATTGTTAATTGATGGTATTAAAATTAATGGAAGAATATTCAGTTGGGTCACAGGAAGTATCTGCTTTCAGATATTCATGGTTGTGTGCTTTCTTACAATATTTTCTAGCTCAGACCAATAAGGAGAGTGAGGTATTTCCAGGTATTAATTCAGCCCCCCTTTGAGGGGAAACTCTCAGGCCTATCTGGGTTTTATCAGGTGCTGCATGTTTTTAAGGGGAATGTAGCTTAAAACAAGTTAGAAACACATCCATTTTGGTGAACAGTCCATGTGTGCTGCTAGTGCACAGCCAGCATCACCAACGTGTGAGGGTTTAGAGGTTGTTTAATGCTTTTTTCTTTTTTTTTCCAAATGGAAGTCAAAATGAATTATGATGAGCCTCTGCTCTAATGCCCACATTTCACAGGTTCAGTGCATGTAGATCATGTTTTCCTCTCAGGGAACACAATGAAATTTATAGCTGATAACTTGGTAAAATTTGAAAGATTCAAAGCTGCATGTCTAGCTCTAAAAAACAGAAAAAAAAAGCCTTAGCAATGGAGAGATTATAATTGAGGGAGGGATAGATGCTGCAGCTGTGTCATGGAACATTTAATATGTCTAGAAGCAAAGCAGAACTAAATTTTGTTCAAATTAAATTTATATGTTCATAAGGTTTGCCTTAGACAAAGCTTTGTTATGGCTAGAAAGAAATCTGCTAAGGCTCTTTCTAGAGTGGCATGGATAGCAAGTAGGAATACACCAAAGGATTAGCTCTGTATCTTGCTGAATAATCTGAGCTGGTTCAAGAAAGTGTGATTAACAGCAGAGATAGAATTTCTGACATTTTTGTGGAGGACAGGTAAAGGAATGGTGATGGTTGGATGACAAAATTAGAGGCATGGACTATTTTGTGTATGGCTTATATGAAGAAAATAGTTCATCAATAACCCTGTTATACAGCAATCTCAACATTTCTTTCTTTGCTTCTCATGGTTTTCTTGCTTCCCTGAAACTGTTTTACTAGAAGGTGTTCTAATTAAAGCAGGTACCATTGCTTTTGTACTGAATACTGAAGAATAAAGGTTTAGGGGCATGAAGGGATGTGTATATGGCTGCTAATTCTCAGTGGTGCCATATTCTGATTCAGGGAGGGGGCATGGGTGGGGGAAGTAGGTGCAAGCAGAAGAGTTTAGTCCTTGCTTCAGCAGAATTACTGAATTAGTTAAATTAACAATTAATATCCTGGAAGACTAGATACTGTCTTGCTGGTAATTTGTCCAGAAGGGATAGAGAATTTACAGTTAGAGCTTTGTTTGAATGGCCTCAGATTCTGTGCTTGTTGACATTTATCTCTGTGTGGCTGAGGTAAGATGTACCTTTTCAGCTTTGCTCACCGGAGACAGGTGAGTTCATTGTCATGTAAAGGCCGAGTGACACAGGAGCACTGCAGGGACAACTGCTCAGCCTTTATCTGCCGTGTGCAGCAGGGTCGGTACTGGCAGGAGTGAAGCCTCTCAAACTCAGGAGCTGAGCACAGCAGAAAATCAAGTTGGTTCAACAGAGCCTCAGGACAGACAAGTGGGGAAGAGGGGCTTGTCTCTCACAGAGCAAGAGGCAACTGCTGATAATGGAAGGTAAAATACTGTGAGGAGAAAGGCTGTTGGGTAAAAACTTACAGTCTGAACAGTCTTGAACAGAAGACCCTTGTTTTGTGGACATGGGGCCAAAAAAATTAAGCCATGAAAATATTTCATCTTGGAAGCTGGTGACAGAACAGTCCTTGCACACTGAGCTACAGAAATGGCACAGAGGGGTTTACAAGCTGCTAGAAAAGCTGATGGAGTAGCTCTATGTTGCTGAGCTTTAAAAACAAATCTGCTTACTGCTTGTTTTGCTTCAACTGAAATTGGAGGAAAGACCTGTGGAGCAGGGTCTGTGTGACTCACTGAGCTTTCAGCTGGAAATTTAGTCACAATAAATTAATTAAACAATTAAGTGTGGTGTTAACTACTGTAACTTGTGCTTGCTGGCAACAAAGGTTCAACGCTTTCAAGAAAGCCAAGGATTATTATGCAAGGTGAAAGCTACTAGTAAGGTCTGTCTGAAAACTTAATCACTGGATTTAATATATAGCCACATGCTTCAAAAATATTTCAGTGAACTGCTTGGTCAGTTTTGAAGAAATATCATCTTGTAGAACTGCAAATTAAGGGATGTCTTAATCTTTTAGTCAAGTTATGAGTGGAGCAGATGAGCAAAAGTGTTCTTTTGAACTTTTGCATTAATTATTATGCTGAATGATAGATAAGAGATTCACTAGAGGATGTAGACTCCTGCCAGTTCCAGGTTTTTGTAAATGGAAAGTTAATGACAGAGAATTGGGTCTTAAGTAATATGCATTAAGGTCATTAACTCCTCTGGGCACACACAAAAATATAATCAGACAATCCTAAACTCCAAATTCAAGGCTGCAAGCCTCTTTGTCCCTCTATTCTGCTTCAAATACCGCAACAAGTTTAAAGTTTGTGGGCTGTTAAAGCAGAAATGAGATGGAAAGGAGCTATTTTTTCAGCTAGCTGATACATTTTTAAGACTGATAATAATATGAAATGCTAAATATGTGGGACTGTGGTATACAAACATTTAGACCCAGCAATTATTCCAATGGGCTTGGTTAACTGCATAAAGGATCTGAGTGAAATGTGACCTTGAGACAACTCCAAGTGCTTCATAAATTCTACTCAAAAGGGTTCAGATAACAATTACTTATCATCTGGCTTTTAAAATAAGTTTTTACTTACTGGGCTTTGCAGACAGAGGTATAGAAGACAGAACCGAAAATAGGGAAAAAATGAAAAGTGATGCTGAGGACTGTTAAACAAGATCCAAAGTGAAGTTGGCTAACAGGTTCTATTATTTTGAGAGACTAGCAAAATTATGTAGCAACTAACATCAGACATAATTCTATTGTAAATGTATCTGTTAAGCTTCAGGCATCAGAAATCAGTTTAGTCTGAAACTGATTCCACCACTTGCAAAGTAATTCTGCCTGATTTCCATGGATTTTTTTCCAGCAGAAGACTGGAATATATACTGGATTTGTGTTCTTGTTATTTCAATAGACTTGGAGGGTTTTTCCTTGTTATACCCTCTGCTTCATCCTTGAAATTGGATCTTCATAGCAGAGTAAAATAAAATCTAAAAATAGTATCTAATTTGATATGAACTGCTAGTGAGTATTTATAGGTTCAGATATGTCCACAAGATTGCAGTGAGCCCTAAGTTTGCTTGATTGTCCTAAGGTCAGTATTGGGTTAAATTCCTTTTCCAGGGCCTTGTTTCTTTGTTTTCAGCATTAAAGCCTTTCTTTCACATTACACTGGGAACCAGAGTGATGTGGCTTTGCCTCTTAGTTGCCTCTGGGCTTGCTGGATAGAGCAGTCCAGAGTGGGGTGAGTTGCACCCTGGAATTCATCCATCAAGAGTTAAGAGCTCTCTGGGAACTTCAGGATTGGAGTGGGCATAAACAATCTGTCTGTCTCTTTCTGCCCTCCAAGGAAGGGGGAGGGAAACTTTTTGGCATCCAGTTTTTTTCTCTGCAGCAGACTTGGCACATCATTTATTTGCCCTCAGTTGATGTTTGAAAGGTTTCCTTCACAGAATGGGTCTGGAAGCTTTTCTTCCCTTCAAAGTTTAGACTTTGTAAATGCTAATGATCCTTATGTGAGAGAAGGGGTTGTTGTGTCCTGCTCCTTCTTCTTCCCAATGTGCCAGTGAGAAAGTAAGCCACTTAATGTTCTTTGAGTTTGCTTCCTGAAGATTTGCTTGATAAGGATTTTCCAATCTTAACTCATTCGATTAGCTGCAGTAAGTTCAGCTCCTCATTGTGCTCCTTTCCTGGAGCAGTCACAAAGGAATACAAGCTGTGTGTTGTGGGAAAAGTACACTTTTTCTTTAAAAAAAGCCCTACACAACAAAGCTACCTTGTAATGTGATTAGAGAAACTCATTCTTAGCTCATTTATTGCACCAGATGACATGAATGGTTCAAAAAAGATTTGTGCATGGTCAAAATGAATATTATGAATTTAGTGTTCAACAATGTGCAGAAAAACCAAAGGTCAGCAGAGATCTTAAAAATCCAGGAAAAAATAGTTTTTGGAATTAAATGCATCTGAATAATATTCTATTGGAATTAGACTTTTGGGATGGTTTATTATATAACTGTAGTTGATAGCTCACATTTTGAGAGTTCAGACTTGTACTTTTGCTGAATAAAAAATTCAGACTGAAACTAGAAATTATTACAAATGCTTTGAAGCTGATGCTCAGAGCTTTGTTCTTAATGATGTAAGAAACAATACCATGCAAGATATGGATGAATATTAAAAGCAATGGGCAAAAAGTAATAAAAATGTACAAGTAATGAAATTCAACAAATGCTTGGAAGTGGCCTTTGGTCAGTCCCAAGAGGCCTGGGTGCCAGGCGAACATCTGACACGGCGAGAACCTTGAAGCACTTCCAAAGAAATGCTCTGGCTGTGGCTGGGCATGAGGAGGCTCTGGTGGGGGGTTTGGAGAAGAGGATTTCAAACCCTCTGAGTGTATTTAATCTTGTACTTTTTCACATAAGCCAAGCTGATGGTGAAGAGCAGCATGTAGGTCAGTATTAATTACAGGTCAGCCTTCTGGAATCAATATTTTAGTTGTTCAGGTAAAGAAGTGTGCAATGGGTGTCAACCTTTAACATCTTGGAAAGTGAGACAATACTTTAAGCTGTGGATTTTTACTTCCTTTTAAAGGGGGTTGGGAGAATAAAACAAGATTTCCCAGTGTTGTACTTCCAATAGAGATAAAGAATCTATAGTAAACACAGAGGTAGAGATTTAGTAAAACTTAATGGGATCTGACCTTTGCTCAGTTTGTTTCATTTTGTGTTTCCCCAAATTGATTTATGAGTTAATGGCATGGGGTATATTAGGATTTTGTTTTACTGAATTGATATCTTCATCTCACAGTTGGTAAAATGCAAAACGCTTATAAAGAGCTCTCTATTTTCCATTCCTTCTTAGAGCCAACACTCAGAATGTAGTAATTTTTTTCACTGTAAAATGAGAGGGTGTTTTTACGATCCGATGCAAACATCTAGCATGATAACTTCAATTTTACCTTAATGTTCATTTGCTTTTTTAAAGAAAGCTTTCACTGATGTTTTGGACAACCAGCCCTGCCAGCAGAATTATTTGCTAACATATTTAAAAAAATTATGCCAAGAGCTGTGAGAAATTCATGCCACACTTACACAAGATGTGTTAGCATAAGTGATGTAGAATGTGCTAGTAATAAATAGCTTGAATAAAACTAGTTATTTCCAGTATGTTTGTAAACTTGTTGCACCATATTTACTCTTCCAAGAAGTGGAATATTAAGATAATTTAAGGTTTACCAGAAGTAAATGACATAACTTCAAAACAGTCCAAACACCAAATTTTTGGTGAAGCTTATTGTTATATTTATTCAAAATAAACTTTTAGTAACAGTGCAATAAATCAGTGACCACTTGCCAGTTCCTTACTGCCTGAAAACTGGAAAGCAAAAATCTCACACAATAGGGAGAAATTTTTTTTTTTAAATACCAAAATGTTACAGAATCTCTGGAACTAGGTTTTGTAGAAGTAGAAGCAGCTATGTGTGAGCACTCAAAGCAAGTATAAATGTTAGACCAGGAAAGCGGGCTGTTGATTCTGAGTCCTGAGACATTTGTTCTGTTCTTGATTCTTTAGCTACATGCATATCTAAAGAATTGCTATACATTAGAAAATGCCATTTGTGTAGGACAGGACTGGATTGGAGTGTTTTTATCGTTGTTTTTTTTTTTAATACTGTCATGGTAAAAGAAAGAACAGATGTGTGCAATTTTCTGCCTTTTTGTTTTGTTTTGTTTTTGATTTTTGTTTTTTGTTTTTTTTTTTTTGGTGGATAATCTGTTCCAGAAAATAATCTGTCTAAACACTTGATGTCACTGCCTCAATTTGCTGCTTTCATCTCATGCCATCTTTCCAGAGTATGATACTCACAAAAGTAGGAAAATCATATTTAATCTGTGGAAGAGGGAACAGAGCCTGGTAAGCAAAAATAGTCTAATTACTGACTGAGATTAGCTTTTCATTGCTTAAATTGTGATTTATTTCTTTATTTTTTGGTTCAGAAGGTGGTGGAACATTCTTGTGATATCAGTGAAAATATGAGTTCTTCCGTATTGTAATATTTGTGATATCTTGAACTTCTCAAAGATATTTGTTTTAGAAGACTTCCAATTCATTTTCTTTTACCAAAATCAAGAGAACAGTTTTAAACATAAAACTGAACCTTTCAGCAGTAGCTTTTTATCTTTTCTCTCCACCAGTGTTCATAATCAGGTCTGACTATTGGGTAACTTGTAGAGTGAATGAATTTGGGTTGGTTTAGATTTATTAAACAATTTAGCTTCTTCAGAAAGACCCATTACAGTCTGGGCGTGGATTGCCTCATTGTTTCAAGGTGTGTTTTAGGAATTGCCTAAATTCCCTTAAAGGGAATGCCAGTCCTGTGGCAGAGACTGCTTTGGAGAAAGGCTTGGCTCTTGTATCAATTCCAAAAGGTAGCTAAGCTTCTCTGATCCTGTTTCCTGCCTGCACAGAGATGATAATTCCTCCTTTCCTCCTTGTCTACAGTCAGCTCTTTGAAGAAAGGAACAGGAGAGCATTATGTGAAGGGAATAGTGTGGAAGATAAGAGTGTTTGGAATAGAGATGCTACACAAATTTAGCTTGTGGTGTACTTGTACATAGTAATAAGTTGTAATCACTTGATGTGCAAAAGAGGAAGCCTTGCAACATGAAAGAAATGCAATATTATGCATTCTCTTAGTCCCAAACTCATTTTACGTCTGTGTTCTGGAAGCTTACCTATAAAGATCACATTTTGCAACAAGTTAATACTGTGTAGAAAGTTTATTCAGACTATTTATTTCAGACTTCAGGCTCTACAAGAAAGTATTTTAAGTTGCTTAAAAATCAGTCAAATCTTCAACTGTCATTTATAGCTTCTTAAATAACGTGTTCAAATCTCATGAAGACTAACAAGAAATGTAAAAGAAGAACTCTGGGGGAAAAAATAAAAAAAATGAATGATGTTAAGGGAATATATTGAGTGAAAATCACCTTTTATGTTTAAACCTTGAGGCTAGAGAGTCTGAAATTGCTTTTCAGTGTAAATAACTCTTGTAAACGAAACTAAAATTTTTATTAAGATTGATGTGATGGTCATTCTGCTGAAAACAGGATTTCACTTATGGTATAAGTAAGAAAAAACTTTACAGTGTGTATGGGGAAAAATTATTTAATTTTGAAGAGCTGTCTTTGGACATCAGATGCTGGTCCACATTTATGGGAAGTAACGTTTGCTGTGGTTATGGTCTCTTGGTTGTTGAGGATGGAGGAGTGGACTGAGACAGGCACAAAGCACAGGTGAGGTTAGAAAAGTGACCAGTTTTCTAAAGAGAAGCAGAAAGGTTCTTTTTTTCACATCTTTCCTCCTCCCTTGCGTTGCTCATCAGATGGAATAACCGCCTCAACTCAGAACGGCAAAACACCAAAGCCTGAAATAAACCACTTGTCATCAGTGGCTATTAGTTATTTCTGTCTTTAAATACACCCTGTAAAAAACACAGCTTGATTTCCTAAAAGCTGTAGTGTCTAAACAATAGCTACATGTGCAGTATTTTTTTTTCTTCAGAAGGGAGAGACATCACAGAAATAAACCTGCTCCTGCTGCTGGAGAGAGCAGGGGGCCTGCTTGCCTGTTCCTTGGATTATCCCAGTTCTAGAGAGACTTGGACACTGCTGGCTGGCTTGTTCTAGCCTCTGATTTAATGGCTTGATCCACAAAAGAGCTTTTAGATTCTTCATGATTCAGTATGTCACATTACCTATTCAGTCTTCAGCTTCTGTGGTTGTATCAAAATTTTAGCTTAGTATTTCTTTGTTTGTTTGTGGGCATTTTGTGTTTGGTTTTTTTTTTTTTTTTTAGGCAGGAAGGCTTGAAAACTCTGAGTCTGGTGTTTTACATAAGAAATGCACTGTCCTTACAAATTCCATATCTCTCTTTCATAAATTAAGCTATAAATAAGCTCTTATTTTTTCTAGATTGGTTCTAATTAGAAGTTATCAAATATTGCTCCTTTTGAGCTTGTTACTTCCAAAGTTATCACAATAAGTGACTTTGAATACATCATGATGTTTATAAAGAATTCTCTGTGAAGTAATTTCTGTTTAATTGTAGATTCTTTGCAATCAGGATTGGTTTAGATTTCCTTACTGGAAGGAGAAGGACAATAAATTTGACCCCCAATTTCCTGCTCAGTTGACATCATGCTCTTCAAGAGGAAAATGTTTATCACTTAATCAGAGTGGTTTCATAAACTTAGCAGTTTAGTGATATTGCAACAATTGTCTTAAATGGTGTTATAAATTCCTCTTCAGACATGTTCTTTCCAGATTCAATAATTAAAATGTAAATTATGTGCCTTCATTGAACAGAAACCTGCTGCCCTCTCTGATGACATTTTTTGTGTGTTATGGAATCACACCTTTAACAAAAGACTATCTCAGTCAGACTGGAGATCAGAAGTAACCTTGTAATCAGAAGTTTTCAGAAGATGCAATTCAGTCATTAAATCTGTGCTCTATGGCAGGTCACCAGAGTGGGTACTGTCCCCTAGCTTAATGAAATATTAAACCAGTAGCTGCAATTAAACCCATCTCTGCAATTAAGTATACTAAAAACATTCTACAATAAACTTCTGGTATGGATGTGATGTTTGTTTTCTTTCTACAACAAACACAATGTGGGATTTTTTTGTTTGTTTCTTTTAGTGGAGAGTATGTCAGTTCAATTTTTATTTCTTTGGAGACATAATTTGTGATACTGGCTGGACCCTCTTGGTGACAAAGGAGTGACTAGCACTCCTCTTTTCTTAATGTTTTAGATGAAAAACTGCAAAATGCTCTGTCCTGACCAACAGCTTCTTTCCAGGTCCCTCCTTATTGGCAAGTCCAAACTAACCATGAGAGAGAGGAAATTCCTGATCTCTAAGTTTAGATGCAGTTGTCTGAAAATCTTGTGAATCCCTCCCAGCTCAGGATATTAAAAGATAAATTAGACATCCCTCTTCCCCACCTCCCCCCAAATTTAGGATTATAATCGTAGCACATATTGCAAAATAATAAGATTTGAAGTTATAATGTGCATGTAGGTAGTATAGGCTCGAAATGCTATTACAGCAGTCCTTCAGTGTGGGGTTTTTTGTGTTTAGACACTTCAAAATTGGTTTCAAGGGAGCCCTTTGGAAATGAAATTACTTTCTTGCTTCATGCTATGTATCCTGCTGTGGTGCTGATAGTTGCAGTCAAGCACCATGATTTTAAATATCATGGATCATTGAAACATAACTTTTTCTCATTGGAATTATATATAATAAACATATTATAATGATGGTAGCCCACTTCTCAGGCTGATATGATATTTATTCATGAGACAGGAGTAGTGAAGGCTGCCTTGTTTGTCACAAGTAATGCACTGTTTGTCATGCAGCCGCTCTGCTTTTGATAACTGAATACCAGTCTTCCTAGAGGACTTACTAAAGTAATTAAAAAATGGGGAAAAATGTGTCAAAACTAATTTTTGACTGTCTGGCTTTGTTTATTTAGTGTTGATGTGATATTGCTGCATTTCAGCTGATCTTGGTGCATGTATATCTTGGGTACTAGAGGCAAACTTAGGAAAAGCATCCTCATTAAACCTTTTTTGAGGTAGAATTTTCAATATTTCTAAGGAAGAATAGGAAATCTAAGTATTCAATGTTTGTTCTCAGTTGAGACACGCTTTGAGGATACCAGTTTGTATTCACAAAGGAAATTTATTATTGTGTGCATCACAGAGCAAGTTTATTTTAGTCTGCCCTTGACAAATTAATGTTTGTTTTAAAGGAAAGATTCTTGCAGGAAGTTACCGGCTCTACAAATAATGAGACTGGAAATAAATGAAACCTCTCTAGACTTGAGGACTTACTGAGTTTTTACTGACTCAAAGAGGGGAAAAATGTCTAGGAAACATAACCATTCCTTGGCTTTGGAAAAGGGTAAATAATAATCTAGCATTATGTGTAACTCAAAAGCTGTTTGGTAGTTTTATATCACATTCAAAACATAGCCTTGCATGAGGAATTTCAAAAACTACATGAATCATTATTGCCTTTTTTTTTCCAAAAGTTTTAAGCCTTGAATTTTAGTTCATTACTTAATAATAAAAATTTTTGGATTTAATAAAACTTCTAACTTTGTCCCTTGATAATGTAGAGATCAGAAAAGGATCTTTGGTTATGATTAATTTAGAACTTCACTTGATGTATGCAGATCTTAAAATTAAAAAAAAATTAAAGAAAACCATTCCTTTCAAGTAAAATAATGGTATTTTTGGCTGCTTTTAGGGACTTATTCTTCCCCCTACTGCAGCTTCGAGATATATGCATGGAATATATATATACATATATATATATATATATGATGTAATATTTTGTGTATGTTATATATACTTAGTTTACTTTAAAATACATACAAATAAAGCAATGGAGAGAAAAGCTGTGTGCCCGATTTCCAGTACTTTAATCTGAATTAGAATTTCTTCATGACTTTCCAAAATTTAGTTACTGACTGCACTGTTTCTGTGTATAGTGATGGTAAAACATGATCATTTACACAATTTTATCCCAAAGTGGATAAGATATGTATTAAATCCACAGATGTTCAGTAAAAACATTTTTGAAAGGAACAAAGGAAATAATATGGATCTGTCTAAATCAGGTGAGGTTTTCAGTAAGTTTTGGTGGGTTTGGGGGTTTTTGTGCTTTGGTTTTTTATGTCCTTTTTCTTTAAAAATATCCCATTTGGACAACCGTGAGTTTTTCAAGTCCTGTGTTCAAACTCTTGTTTGCAAGTCTGTGCCTTTGGGGTAATGAGCAAGGCATGACTAATTTCTAGCAATTCGGTCTCTGGACCATGTCCTGGAGGGCCAAAATAGCTATATGAAAATGTTGATTTTAATCAGCCTCTCCATTGCCTGATGTTTCAATTACAGCAAGTCTTAGCTTAGCACTGACTCCTGTCAGACTTCATCTGTATTATTTTTGTAAGCTTGCCAACAATTTCCAATTCTGCTTGCTCTTAAACTTCAACCCACAAATGCACAGCCCCAAACACAAACCTGTGCAAGCCTTGCTGCGAAGCCAGTGAAGAACTAATGACAGCTGACTCTGTTCCTTGCTGTTCAGTGTGATGGGGCATAAGAAGGAGCCTCTGTGGGCATTGCTGAAGCCTGTACATGTGGGCATGCAGAAATTGGGTGACTGCTGTCACTCTGCATGTATCACATATTGTACACTCCCTCCAATCTAGTTCAGTGTCTGTGGAGCAGAAGTACAAAACTGGCTTAATTTATGTTTGTTTTTTTTTTAATTAATATCTATTTAAACTATGTTACACAGAATTTTAAAATGCATTACCTATAGAGAATTAGAAACTCCATCATGGACAGTTTCTGGGAATTTGCTGGACTGAAAGTCCTTGTGTATTGTCAGACTTTGCCTGAAATAAATCTTGTCGAGGGGAAGGATTACACTGTGGTTCTAACTGTGAAGTGATTTCCAGATGACTTAGCCAGAAGCTCTGGACTTTTCAGCTCCATGTAGGAGGTCTGTGTGCAAAGAAAAGGAAGAAAAATGGGCATTTTAGATGAGGTTTGACAAAGCTGTTCTGAAGCTTCCGTTCAGAGCTTGATGCCATACACATCCATATCCATCCCCAAATGTGCCCTCTGAAGTAGCACCAACATGATGGGTGGGGCTATCCAACAGGCAGTTTTACAGGAACAGCTTTTCAAAGTGCTGGGTTAACACTGATATATGAAAGCTATAAAAGGTATGTGAGAAACCAAGGTAAAATAGCATCATAGAAATACCAATGGTGCAGCAAACAGATCACGCCCCTTGACTGAGTCACCTCAGATATTGTTCATTATTTACTGTTTTGTCTGAAGGAACAGTTTGGAAAGTGCACCTCTTAAGTGGGAATTGTGGCAGAATTTCTAGAAGAGAGATAAAACCTCTTAAGTAGTTGAGTTGCTGAGACTTTTTCCTATCTGCTATGTGACAGCAAGCTACAGCTCATGGCTTGGCTTTTTTTTGTTCCAGCTTAAAGTATTCTAATTCATTGCACATTGTTAGTTTTCCTCTTAAATATTTTACTGTATTTCTATATGTATAGATGAACACAGATAATAATTTGTATTCTGTTTTTATATCTTAATATCTTGTCTGCATATTAACAAGGTAATCTGCAGTTGTCCTTACTTTAATTTAGTCTGACTGGTTTGGCTCTGTTCCTTCAGAAATGCATTGCCTGATATTGCATTTAAATGTGAGAATGATGAATGCTTTTGATGCCAGGCAACTTGTATGCCATGGTCAACAGTCTCTTGGTTAGTATTCCCTGTTCTGGGTAGTCAGGATACAGGGTGACAGTAACTGAGTAAAGTGGCCAGGACGAGATGATGACAGTAGAGTGTTAATAGAGGGTCCCCATGTTGTGATATCTCTTGGCACTGATAGCTGGATGAAAATATTGTAGCTATTTGTCACTTCTACAGACTGCCTGTGGTGACTGCTTTAATTCATAGTTTTCTCAGAGTTTTCCTGTCCTATCTGTTTAAAGTAATTTTTCTAACTCCAGCTTGTACTTACACACTCTGAATTTCAGATTTGGAGGTTTTGAGTATCTGCAGTGATTTGATTTCTAATGTCAGGCCTGTAAAGTGTCTATGATTATTTGATTTTTATAATTATTCTATAACTCTCTAGCACATATTTAGACTGTACTTTTGAGCACACTGACATTTTTATGTCTCTGCATTTAATCTAACAGATGCTTTCCTTGTTAGTACTTGAGGCTGTAAAGAGAAAAACAAGTTCACAAATGAGAGTAGAACTTTGGTGCACTGTCAGAGTCTGCAGGCAGACCTAGGTTTGGTACAGGGACCTATTGAGGGGTTTTGGAGGTTTCTCCCTGGTTATGCATGAGTGAAAGGACTCCCACTTACCTGTTCATGGTTTTTAACATCTCCAGATGAATTCTTCACCATTGGTGTGATGGAGGAAGCAGTCTTACAGAAGGAAATACAAAAATCAAAGGTTGAGGGCCATGTGATGTACCTCCAAGATTTTTTTAATGTTCTTTCCTTTCCCTTTGGTTTCTGCCATTTTCTCTGACTTTCTCCCAATATTTTAACCTCCTCTCTGAAAACAGGAATGGAAGCTTTATCATTCTCAAAGGAAAAAGTGAACTGAGTCATTAAAATAAAAATGTGCTTTTTCCAGACTTCAGGTGCAGTTGTCTCCCACAGATGGCTCTCAAAGTAAATTGTTCTTAATGCTGGCAGACAGATGGCTTTCTGAATCATCCAAAAGAAATCTTATACCTGGAATTATTTTGTCTTCCTCCTAGGTCTTAAGTCTCTCATCTCCTGCCAGTGAAAACATTTGGGATAATGATTATTGTGATAATGTCATACAGACCCAAGTAGGCCTATGCTCTCATTTTGTCTTTCAGGATGGAGAAGGGAAAGTCAAAGAAATGAGCTTTTCCCTTGATGAATTTCCTTTTGTGTTACTGTTTTTTGTATCACTTGATAGCATCAAATTGTGTCTCATGTCAATGATGTGTTGTACAATCTGCCAGTTCAGATAATTAATCCAGGTCTGTCAAGGAGTATTCTCTTCAAGTACATTGTTTAAATGCTACACTGATGGAATAAACTTCTCCTGGTTTTGGAAAATGTAGTAAGCAGCCTTCAAGTTGGAAGTCACCACATGGATTAGTATTTTTATGGAGCAGAGCATTTAGAAATCAAGTTTTCTACCATACACCATATTGCTGGTCTTATGTGCAAATTTATTTCTTCTAGTGGAAGTATTTTCTTAGATTCTTTTTTCCCTTCAAAAACTTATGAAAGATTGCATTAAGTGGTTTTGAAGACACTCATCCCTTGAACAAAGCTTGGCTTGGTCAAAGTTTCACCAGAAGTTGAAACCTTGCAAAAGATGCATGAGCTTGAGAGTGTGGTGTTAATACCAAGAGCTCTTGCAAAAGAGCAGTTCAGGGTAGTAGAAGGTTGCTATGAAGTTATTTAATGAGTTCTCTTTTTGATGTCTTCATTGCTATGGTAGAACAACCAACACTTCTCACTCCAACAGTTTTGTAATTTTATGTAGAATCAGTGGATGCATGCTGAGATTATTTATTATGAATCAAATTTAGTATTGCAAAAATCAAAAGGAATGTGATAAAATGTGGGCCAAGTTTTTAGCATGACAATTAAACCTGTTACACCTAAATTGGGAAAAAACCCACAAAACACTGTGGCTTAGCCTTTTTGTCTCTCCACTTGCCACCTGCAACAGATTCTTTCCAGCCTTGCCTGAAGCACTTCAAGATTGCTTTATTTGTTAAAAACTGGCAATGTGCTAAAGCAGTCCTTTCTGTTAAGTGTGCAATTAATTGCTAACTTACATTAATTAAAGTAAATGCAATCATGAGAGCAAGCTGGCAGTGTTAAAGTTAATGACCCAAGACATTATTGCTTAGCACAACTTTGAAGTTCATTCAAGCGATTTCAAACTGTAGAAATTAGACTGAGCTATGTGGCCATAAAATTCTAGAAGCCATGGTTTTAGCCTTTGTGTGAGACTCCTGATGGATTTCATGTCAACTTGAATAAATTAAAGGCAGAGATAACTGACAAATACTGTTTGTTTTTGCAAAAACTCGAATTTGAAAGAAGGTACATGTTCAAACATCACATAAGGATGCAAAGTTTGTGTCTTGATAAAGGCAAAAGCCCAAAATGCACTGAAGTACCCATTGTGTTAAGTGCTGCATCACCTTTAGGAAGCTGCTGTCCTCACCTGGGGCATCAGCAGAAAATTTAATATTAGACAAAGGATATTAGCCAATACCAAAAAGAGGAAAGAGAAGTTCAAAAATAAAGTTACAGTTGTAGATCATGTAGGCCTGAATTAAAGCTTATTTGAAATAATGTGTTCTAAATCTTCATTTATGTTGGAACTCCACTCAGTTTTACCAGTCCGAATTCCACTTTGACATCTGAATTCACATTTTCTAGGCTATTTGAAAATTTCTTGCAGATGGATTTACATTATTAGAACACTACTCTTTAAAATAGTGGAGTTATGCAGTAGGGACTGGAGAATCTGTCTGGTTCATTTATGATCATGTTTTGTGATTCAAATGGCTATTCACTGATACCCAGGTGGGGTGTTTTTTGGGCTACTTCTAAGGATTTTGGTCTTAAACCATGTTTGATGCATTTTCATTAATGATAAAGGTGTAATTATTAGGAGACCTATTAAAGGATCTATTTAATACCCTCTTCTGAAGCTTCTGTTTGTTTTGGGCACTATATAGCTCTTAAATTTGAAATCAACAGCATTAACAAGACAATACTGACTGCAGTCGTAACAGCAAGAAATTATAACAAAGTAATTACTTATAAATTTATGCAAACAAAATACAGCTGGTGTGACTAGAACAGAATGGTTAAATCAGGATGTCTGTGTGGTGTTTCTTTAGCTGTGGGTGAATACAGTCAGTCTCCTGAGCTGCTGAATGAGGTCCTGCTCACTTTGATGTCCCAGCTCACTTTCCTTGGTCAAAAGCACTGAATCTGATCTTTGTTAGTAAAGCAATCTTGAGAAAATCTTGAACATTTGAACATTTTGTACTTAATGTTCAAATGACATTATTGAGGGAGATAAAAAGGCTTATGCTTAGAAGGCTTACACACAGAGGTGTGTAAGGATTAACTTTCTTTTCTCTAATGTTTTACAAATTCTTCTTTTATTAAAGAAAAAGAAACTAATTGTGACCATTTATTTATGAAGGGTGGAATGGAGAATTGAACGAACAGGTTTTAAGAATTTCTGTGCTTATGCTAACGTGCAATATTATAATATTACAGTACTTTCTGTAGTCCCAATGTTGGCTCAAAACTCAATCTGAGTCTGATCTCCTTTGTCTTTAATTATTGAGGATTAAAAGGAGAAACAACAACATGACTATCCTGTGGAAAGAAAGTGAGCAGAACCTTACATTTGATGTTTTTATGACAAGTCATTGCTGTCCCAACCCTAGAACAGCTTAGACACTATACCCCTTCCTGTAAGAGCAGCACACTTAAGCCCATAATCTTCCCCATGTTGTAGGAACATGACAGCACCTGTGGTGAGAATTCTGAATAAATATAATGGAATCTTCTGTGGTAGTTGATACCAGAAAGCAACTTTTGACAGGAAAAAAATACCCTTTTCTACAAAATTAGTGCTATATATTGCCTTCATGACTATTCTGGGTATGTTTACAATGTTGCCACAAGATTTGCCTGGGCTTTTAATGTATCTTTTCCAGGCTGTAATTCTTTTTCAAGGCTGCTCTCCTCCAAGGATCAATTACTTTCAAACTGTCTATCTCGGCTTAAATTTTTTTTTAAGGTTCAAATATCTATCAGAGAGCAGAATAACTCAATGTGACACATTTGCCCAGAGCACTCAGCAAGAAATCCTGTGAATGATTATACATGTCTTGCAACTTCTTCAGGAAGAAATGAGGGAAATAAGTGAATCCTTGCTGAGGACACATTGCTGGGACTTCCTGCCAGCAAATGAAAAATCTGACATATGCAGCACATAAAGCAGCGCTGAAATGACAGTGGTCTGATGAGCTGCAGTGTGGTAAATAGTGACCACATTAGAGATGCTGGAGGGAGAAATCAACAGGAATGCCAAAATGTATTTATTTACAGCAAGATTGGGCAGTGGAGGGACAGGAGTGAAGAGAAGTGAGGCTGTGTTGTCAGAGCATGAACTACATAAAACTCTGGTGGTCCTTCCTGCCCTGTATGTCTGTGCACCTGCAGCTCTGCAGGGAAACCCTTGTGCACTTCAGGGGTCTAAATATAGACATGTTCCTGGTGAGATTGATTTCACAGGACACTGCAGATGTCTAAACAAAGCAGCTGGGAGACTGAAGCCACTCGAAGGATTTTGTTCTTTCTACTGGTAAATGCACAAAGTAAGGAATGTGATGAACCAGAACTTTGTTCTGATAAATGTGCCAATAAAGAAAGGATTTTCACGGCTGCTCTGTGGATCAAAAGACATTTCCTTAAAGTTCAGAAATTTGTCATGCTTTGGGAAGGGATGAATGCCAGGAGTGTTCTTACATTTCTATGTTCCCTGTTACTTTTCCCAGAAAACAGAATAATGTGACCATTACAGTCTTGCAATCTGAGTTAAAAAAAATACCAAACCAAAACCAGAAACAAAACCCCAAGCTGCCAAAATATTAAGAAATAGCTCAAATATAATGCTGTATTAGTGTAATAGTCCTATTTGGTTTTGCTACTTGGTAGTCTTACAGACACAAGATAGCATATGTAATAATAGGCCTCTGATTTTTGGATAGACGCAGTGCTGATGGTCTACTACAATGAGTACTGAAATCTGTGCCTGTTATGGGAAGATCTGTGCTGAAGCCTCACTGGTCAGTACTAAACAGCATCTCAGAAAGTAAACAGAATTTTAGAAATCCCACCTCTATTTACTGCGCGCTTATTTGAGGGCAGTGGTAATTGCTGTGTAGCTGTGTTTGGAGCACAAACTGCTTCAGTGAGAAACAGAAATCTGCTGTGACTATTTCTGCTTCATGTGTTCCAGCCATAGCTGCATGGCTGCTCACTCTGCGTGGCTGAAGGACTTGCTGTGATACTCTAAATACAGCTTGCAAGAATTAGGGAGTTGTAGGTTTGGGGGTTGTTATATGTCTCCTTTTATTTCTGTTTATGCCTTTCCAGTCATAGAGATTCCAGAGTTGTAAGGTTTTATGAAAGCTGAGTGCGGATTGTTTCAAGCAATGTGATTAGTTGGGATGTCTGGGGCCACCAAACCATTATGTAGAAGAACTGGTGTAAGTTCTTAGTAATGTGTGTAAGTGAAGAAGTTTAGTTATACTTTTTCAATGACTTTCTAAATTCCTCCTTTCTACCCCAAGGACCCTGTCTGTCTCTTTCCTACTCTGTATTTGAATTCCTAATGTTCAAGGCAAATTTCTCAAGATTCCTCAGGAGAGGAAAGCTGATATACTAGTGTAAAAAGCCCAGAAACCGAAGAAATAAACCACTCACAACCTACACATGCCAAGAAACCTTAGAGTAGACAATAATATTATGGTGGTGCTTTAAGGGGAAGAAAAAACAAAAAGAAATAAAACTATACCAAACTAAAAGAAAAAACAAGACAAAACAAAATCCATCAAAACCCAACCAAGACCCAAAAAAAAGATGTTGGAATGCTTAATTGCTGTCTTAGCCATTAAATTGTTATTTTACAATGTTTAGTGCATTTAAACCTCAATAACATTGTCATATTTACAAACTTTTCAATAAAGAATTCTGAACCTTTTTTGCATTGTTTGAGGAATTCACTGAGGGATCAGTGAATTGCCAGCTTTGAAAAATAACCTTCCTGGCCTCTGGAATTTAAACAGGTATTTTAGAGATACCACCACTGTTCAGAATGTAATGGGAGCCTGTTTTTGAGACTTAAAAGTCAACAATGCTGGTTGAAGATATACAGCTAATTTACACTGACATTCAGGACTATCTTGTTGGCCCAAATCTGTATCTGTTCAGATGAATCCCCTACCAACTAAAATACTAGGGTAGCATGGCAGGAAATTACTTTGTGCATAAATATTTTATTTTTAACATTTTTACAGCTTTGTTCTTACGACCATATTACTCATGACTTTTACACTAATAGAACAGTAGGAAGACTTATGTTGCAATTTAGGACAGTATATATAATGTGGAATTTATTGTGTTGGTATTTGCTAGGAAAGAAAATGTGCTGCAGTTCTCTTGCTTCCCTCTATGAACTAACATGTATTTAAATATAGGATTATGCTGGGGTAGTCTAAGTGTGAACAGAGCACCATAATCCCCATGCAAAACAGCATTTTAATGTGTACTTTACATTCTAAAAGGAGTGCCAGAGCTCTAAAGATAATTAACCAAGTCTTTGGGAGTTAAAGACCTCTTAGGTTTTAATATAGAAAGGTATATAATTCAAATCATTCACCATTCAATTATTAAAGGAAGCAAACACTACTGAGTAGAGCTTGAAATGATGTCTCTTCTAAATTGCTGTGGCATTCCTTAGCCAAGTAAAAGAATAAATTAAATTAATTGTTCATCTGCTGATTTGTTGAATTGAAAAATAGGGGAATTCATTATCACTCTAATAAACGTTGAGCTTTTTTAACGTAACTAGGGTAACATCACATAGCAGACCTAGATCTGGTTGATAACAACACTGCTAACCCTTGGTCCTGCTTGCAGTTTCTTACTAAATTTCTCATCACTTGCTGTATTTCTTGATCCTTTCTAAGTAGCAGAGCATTCTTCTCAAAGCCACTGGGCAAGTTTCTGCTCTGTCAGAAAGATTCTGGCAGGAAATTAGGGAACAGTCCTTCTTATTGGGACATGTGTTCATGTAATGCCTAAGCTAGTTTTTTAATAATGAAGCTGTGCAAACTGCCTGAAGATCTCCAAGTTCAGGTATTATTTTTGTATTCCTAGAAGGAAAGCTATCCAAGACTAGCCCTATTTAACCAGTGCTTTCAAGGCTACGTGTGAGTAAACCTGATTCTTGATTCTCTAGACTTTTGTCAAGAACCTTTCTGGGGAATAAACTCCACCAGTGGGTTGCACCCTGAGATTTTTAAAGATTGCAGGAGGGTTTAAAGTGACAGTTCTTGTCTTCACATCTTAACACGTTTGAAGATGAAAGAGTTGTGAAATCCTTGTTACAAATTTAGAAAGATGTTGAGAATTAAATGGATTACAATATTTTATTATTACTTATGACCAGTTTTAGAAGTCAAAAACTTCAGTTTTGTAGGAGGCTTTTCTTCAGTATGGTATGTCATATTTAAGTATACAGGTTTTTGTATCAAGAAACCTGTTCTTTGTTTTCTGTGGTTGAAGCTGCTTTAACAGATCAGAACAGGGCTAGTAGATTTATGGGCTTTGATATCAGCTTGATTATCAGCTTTTAATATGCAATCTGCTCCTTAAATTACCTCAGCATACAGAAAAGTTGGTGAGCTCTGTGTTTATGTTATGCTGCCCTGAAAAATAGGTGGCAGTGGTTGGGTGATGTAGCTTTTCTTCTCCTTTTCAAAAAACTTGGAGAAACCAAGTTAGCTCTTTGAGAAATCTGCTTTAGTGACTTTATTCTTGTAAGGTGTGAAGTATTTCCAGTTTAAGCATAGGTGAAGGTCTGCTGAATGATGCTGTCCTTGCTCCATGTAGCTCTATATTATGGTTTCTAAGAGAGTGCTAAGGTAATTTATGAAGAACTTAGGAACTGAGCTGAATTTCTCCTTGTGTGCTTTTATTGAATAGCCTGTAGCATTCTTTTTGTTGCAACTCTATGGAACAATTTTCAGTGCTTTTTAAACTCTTCAGGTTTTCCTGTTTTCTGCTCCTTGGGCATTTAATGTCCTCTAATTGACTCTCAAAAAATAACAATTCATTTCCTATTTTGAAACAGTTTTAGCTGTAACTCTTTTGCTGATCTAAGTGTTCATAATTTTCAGAGGAAAGAGTTCTTGAATTGCTTCTCATGGAATGACTTAGTCAAAATTTGTAATTCTTGATTCACTCAAGAGTAATGTTAAGAAAAGCTGAGTTGATGTGTCTTCAGGTCGAGTGTGCACTCCAAACTCTTTGTAACCACTTTATTTCCTTACTGCAGCTATACACTACTGATATCTGTGCAGGAACAGAAGACCTTCTCTGGGAGGAGGCCACATATAGATTTATCTGACCCATACTGTCTTTTCTTTTTGAAGTACTGCTTGAAGGTCACTGTGAGGTAGTCAATAATCAATAAGAGCAGTGTGCCAGGAAACCAGACCTGATTACCCTTGATGTACCTTCTGAATCCGTGTTCCTGATTCCAGGATATGCTCCCATGAGGATCTTGGAGAGGAGGGAAGGAGGTATTCTCTGACTACTTTTTACTTGTTTTATTTTTGAGAATACACTGTCTGCTGCACCCTTCTGAAGTTCTTAATTTGGTTCGGAAGTTGTGAGCTTTTTGCTATTTTACACCATGTTATTTTTTAATTTTTCCACCTTTTTATTTTTCATTTTCCTTCTGAATTTTACTTTTTTTTTTTTTTTTTTTTTTTTTTTTTTTTTTTTTTTTTTTTTTTAACTCAACCTTGTCTCCAAGGCATGCACAAACACTGACGCCTGTGATCTTTCCTGTTATAACTCTGTGCTACATTTTGTTCAATACATTACAGTGTCTCTACAAAAGTGCTGAATACACTTTGGAGCTGGAATAAACACCTGAGAAATTTATTTTCTATAAATGCTTTCTGAAAGCTTTTAAAATAGTACTGCAGTGAGAATCAATGCAGTGAAGCAATATAAGCATCTGCTGTTAAAGAAAATTCAAGTATTATTTTCAAGTACACAGTCTAATTCTTTTATAGAGTTCTGTGTTGATGCTCTCATCCAGCAATGAACACATTCCCCTATGTGTCTCTATTGGACACTGAAGATTTTCTGATAGCCACTTTAAATACCAGATATTCCCAAATGCAGGATGCTTTGGCAGTGCATTCAAAACACTATGTATTCATTATTTTATCCATGCCATAAGACATTATTTTGCTGTGATTTAACTTAAAAATGCTTGGATTCTTTTTAATGTTCAAATTTGGGATTATAGATCAGGCAGGAGGAAAAACAAATTCCTTCTCCTACAGCTAACAGACATTAAGCACCTCAAAAGTAACAAAGTTTCCTTGAGGCACTCAAGAACTCATGACATTAACCCTAAACCCCCTATTTGATGTATATCATAACATACTCTTCCAATAACTGATAATATTCCATGAATTACTTAAATATTTTATAATGTCTTACTGCGGTTACACACCGTCAATCTGTCTCCCAAACTGTAATCCCTGCCACGGTAATGTTATTTCTGTGTAATTCAAGTAACAAACTTGGTGCCTAGAGCAAAACCTGGGTAATTCACAACTGGGGAGGCTTTAACAGGACAGGCAATTTTTGTACCATGGGGCACCATGCCAATTAGGATGGAAAAATGTAATAGAAAGAGTTTGACAATCTGCTGTAACTGCTTTGTCAGTTCTGCTTAAACTTTCTCTGGGAAGCATTAAATGGAGTCACAGGAGTGCCTGTACAGTCACATTCCTCTAATGTGGCTCTCCTATGCCATCTCTCCACTTTGCTAATAGCTCCCAATTTTGCAGCCTGTGAGCCATGAGCAGCTGAATGCTGCTGATGTTCAACAAACTCCATACATGAATACTTTAAACTAATTTGGCACACTTGTGAACAATTTAAATAAGGGCTATTAAATAAACTACCAGAATGCTTCTGTTTAGAGTTTCACAACTTTCCTACTGTTGTGCAATGACATTTATGGAATACTAGAACAATTTTTCTACAGCATGTAATATTTTTAGTGTAATATTTGTCATGTAAAACATAAGCAGCCTGAGTTGCTCACATCAAAAACCTCCTCTGAAGCTGACTTTAAGGTTTACTAAATCAAATAAATAAAAGTTTGTTTGTGTGTAATAAAAGTAAATTTAGGAAAAAAAACCTTTGGCTTCCTGCTTTAAGATGTAGCTCATCTTGCCAGCATTCTCCAGACTCAGGAAATTCTTCTCTGCATTACTCTGATTCCTGATTGACTTCAGGGCTTTCAGCCCACACCAGTGCACACTTGGAGAACTGAGACCCAGCATTGCTTTCTAAAGCTCCATGTTGCTCAGCCTGCTGCATAGTAAGGAGTCCTTCAGTAAGAACACTTCCAAAATGTGTTTGTAGTTAAGAATGTCCTTACAGGATTGGGAATTACCTATCTGTCCAGCTGGAAGCTTTGCCAGCAGCCAATATCTTAAAGATATGAAAAGATTATAAAATATTACTGAAATTTGCTGAAAGGATCTTACTCATCCATTAGGAATGTTAAGGCAAATAATGGGTTTAATTTTTCAAGTGCACAAATTATAGCAAAGTAATGCTAGTGCTGAGACCTGAACTAATTGAAGCAACTAGTTCGTCTTGGTGCCTTCATCACCTTGGTGCAAGGAAATTCAAATGTCTTTGAAAGGATTTTTGGGAGAAAAGGGTTCATTGCTGCTAGTGACTGGCAGAAGGTATATGTCAAAGATTAGAACAAACTCTCTTCTTTTCTGTTTGTAGCTGATTTGTTATTTATACTTTGTAATATTTACTACTAAATTTAACAAAACTTGAATTTTAATTATATGCTTGCACGATTTTTTTCTCCTTTAAAAATGTGTTTGCTCTGTATGTGAGACAGGCTTCTCATTTTCTGACTAACCCTATGCTAGTGTGACAGCAGTGCCTGTCTCTGGGATGCCCTGGGAGAGGCTGCCCAAATTCAGCTCCCTGGGCAAGGACAGGGCTGCCCTGCACCAGCTCTGCTGCACTGGGGGACTCCAGGGTCAAATACTGAAGCACCAAGCACAGCTTTGCCAGGCTGGCACGGGATAGCAGGGAAAGGCAGAGGCTGGCACAGATCCCAGAGGGGTTTGCTGTGCTATGGCACCATAAAGGGAATCCCTCTCATGTGCTCCTCCCAGCAGCATTGCACACTGGTACCAGCCTAAATAATGCATCTTTCTTCTTGCTGGGGTAGCCTGTGAGGATTGGTGACTGGATTGAAACTGAAAAGGAAACAAGGCATAGGTTTGCATTCCTTTGGTCCCCAATCCTCCAACACTGACAGAGGAAAAAATGAGTTCATGTTTTTTCTCTAAGTTATTTGCTTGATTATGCTGT
The DNA here is from genome assembly GCA_013400215.1 of Cisticola juncidis. Lineage (NCBI taxonomy): Eukaryota > Metazoa > Chordata > Aves > Passeriformes > Cisticolidae > Cisticola > Cisticola juncidis. The sequence goes on from VXBR01000802.1 coordinate 2,001,590, forward strand.
CTGGAATTGGGTTTTCCTCTAAGCTCTACTTGCTTTCCTTTTCTCTTTTTCTTTGTTTTCCTCCTCCCCACAGAAATAGCAAACTAATCCCTTTCCCCACAGCATTGCTTTGTGAGCGTGGCAGAAATGAGAAGCAACTTCCTGGCTGCAGTCGTGCTGGACCCCATTCACAGGGTTTTCAGGTCGAGAACTACAGGGTGAAGTAATTTGAGGATTAAATGTAGCAAGAGCCTGCCATGAAGTAAACACCATGCAAGGTGGCACTAAAAGTGAAACATGGCCTGGATTTACTGGGGACTCCAATCGATCTGAGGTATCTCTGCAGTTGGATGTCAGAGGAGGCTGCTTTTCATGTTCAGCCTGTTTCACAATTGGCACTGTGCTACTTTTCTCCCATAAAGAAGAGCTCACTTGTGCCTTATCTAGCAAAAGAAAGTAAAACATTTGTGCTACTACAAGAATGTTCTGGCAGGAAAACATTAGCACAAATAAGACTCATTTTTTTCAATTTTAAATCCTGGATATTTTGCTAAGTATCAAGTGGAGCTCTCAGAGGCAGCTTGGATAGGAACAGCTAAGCCTCGTGCCATTTTTAGCACTTATTTAGATATATTTTACCAGAGTTCAAGCCCTTATTACTCATATGTGAGTCCATTCTCTCTTAACTAGGAGATAAGTAAAATTGCTTTATATGGTGCTGATATTCTAACAGCTTTTCTCTTTTTAAGTCTTCATGCAATATCAGCTAATACTGAACCTCAGCTTCAGTTCCTCTTCAGGGGCTGATCATTATGACTATTACTTGAATGAATTTATTCCTGATTAAATAAATTATATTTTCCTTCAAGACTTCATGATCATATATTTCCATGATCACAGTTAAAATGGCCCAAGCCTTGATTTATCTGTCAGGGATTTTATAAGTGAGTTAAATTTTTGGCACCCTGTTAGATCTCAAATTGCAGTTGCTGCCTACACTGGCATTACAGCAAGAGTTACTGCAGGTTTTCTGGTCACTGTTTTATTCCAGAGAGACATCAACACAGACAATTGACAGAATAATGCAACACTTACAATAAAAATTAAAATAAACAAGTACTAAGGGTATTTTCCTGATAGGAAATTCTGCTTTATGAATGAAAAAACCCCATTTGATTTTGATGATAAAGTTGGCAATCGTCATAGAAATAATGAAGACTTTTTATAGAAAAATATGCAAAATTATTATTTTCCACTACTTAGCATTTAGTAGGTTTGTAGATTGGCTACATTCATGGGGTTATTGTGTATCAGTTGGTAGTTTGGCAAGTTTTCTTCAGGATTTTTCTGCGATTTCTTTTTCTGGAAAGTTAATTGAGGGTGATTGTAACTTTACAGATCTGACAAGAACAGGTTTAATGGTTTTAGGAGTACTTTAAGAAGTCATGGTTCTTTTGCCCAGCTGAAGGCTCTAGCTGGCATTGACCCCTTGTAAAATGCACGTATAACACAGCACTCATTTAATTTTTGAAGGTCCTTCTCTCTGATTGCAATGAATTGTATGCCCTTAAGAACTACTTGTGAATATTCTTGCTGAATTAGAGGAGGGTTTCAGGTTAGGGGTGTTTGGTGTCCATCTCTGTTTCTGGACGTGCCTCTAAACCGAGCATGCACATTTCTGTGTGTTTGTGCTGCTGTGTTTGCTGCTATAAAATCCCAGCAAGGACAAACCAAACAACAATCTAAGAGCAGTGTCCCCTCTTGTTAGGACTAAGCTTTTTTTTTCTTTTTATTTTGTAACTCACCATAAATTGGGCTGCCTTTTTTTTTTTCCTCCTAGAAATAAGTTTGCTTATTTAGATGCTTCACTGTGCAGGCTTGTACACAACTTCCCAAATGCTGTCCCTAGATTTTAATGTGATTTAACTAAATCCACAGAGATTTTATGAAGATAGTGGAGTCTGAGCCTATAAGTCCTGATTTATTTGATGTCTTAACCATACACTTAATTATTAATGGTGTTCTATCTCTATTTGAGGAACTAACTGTAATGTTCAGATAAGGATGTGAATAGGTGAAGAATGGATAGAAAATTGATAGGGATGTAGATATTATTTTTCTTAAGGGGCATGAACAAAAGCAGAGGCAAGATATGCAAAAACTCCTAACAGTTGATAAACTATCAGTAAATATGTGCTTTAAAGCATGGTAGTGTTGGGTTTCTTTACTTGATTTGGCCACCCCTCACAATTTCCCAATTTTTTTTTTCTTAAACTTTGACACAATTTGTTATTTTTTGTAATGAATAAATGGAACTTTCTCTTGGTGAAACTACATCAGTTAAGTTTTTGTAAGCTGCAAATTCTGTGCTCATTTTCATTGTAGAAACAGTGGAATTTTTCCTGAACCTCACTAAACCAAATCTTGGAATTGCAGTAAATGCGCAATTAAGAGAGAACAGCAGTTCTGGGCAAGTCAGCGATTCCTGCAGACTTTTTCAAAAAGAAAACCCTATTAAATATACTTGTTGTATCTTTCTGTGAGGAACAGCTGAAAATATTTTTGTAAGCTGACAAATCTGTTTTTAGCAAGTTTAGCAAAGCCTCTTTCAGACTTACCTCTTTAATTTCCATCATTAATTATGTACTATATTCAAGAAAGTGCTTTTTGTCAAGAGAGCAAAACTTTTTATTTGTTATTTTGTTCTTTTAATATACACTTATATTTAAATTGATTTTTTTAAATTTAGTGTAAACACGTAATAAATTTGAATAAATAGATATAATCCTGAATTTTGGGTTCTGAAAGACAGTAGTTGAAGGTATGCTATTTCATCTGGATTAAATGTTGACATTAAATGGTATTTTATCTAAAAAATGCAAAAAAATATTTTTGTCATTGAATTACCATAAAGAATTATTGCTAAAGCCCCCAGTAATTTCCAGTTTCATGCTGTTAGATCTTTTTATTTTGTTTGAATTTTGTGCACCCTAATCTCTCTGTACCATGATTCTACTTTACACTGCCACTTCCCTGTGACAGCTTTAAAGCCCATTTCCCAGCCTTATTTTGCCATGTGTTTGACTGCGGTTCTGGGATTTTTATTTCTGTGGCTTTTTTTCTTTTTCTTGTCCTTCTTTGTGAAGTAGTCAGAAATCCTTCTCAATATTTACCCCTTCAAAATCCTTCTTAGGACTTGATCCTCTGGTGGTGCCTGGAGATACAGTGTAATGTTATACATGTTAGAATAATCCAGCAAACTTGGGGATTTTTAACTGTGACGGGCTCATTGAGAATGTTACAAGCCCCTTAACCTTTGCAGATTCTGAAGAACTAATTCTTTTAGATTTGAAACAAGACAACAACAATAAAAGTGCTGACAGTCAAAGTTGTTCTGATGATAGGAGCCTGCCTTTTGACTAGCAAATAGACAGCTCCAAATACAAGATGTATATTTGATGGGGAAAATAAATAATAAAAGACCTGTCAACACTGCTTCTGTGGCTACCAATTAACTGAGGATTTTTGCCTTCTTCTCTGTTAGTATTGATCATGTAAAATATTAGTGTCACAAGTGCTCCTGTGGACTGAAGAGATGAGTGTGCAGATTTTACATCATTAACACAGCACAATCCTTAAGAGCCTTTGCTAGGCATGGGAAACCTGTACACCTGTCTTTGGATTTCTGGGTGGGAGATTTAAGCTAATTCCTCTGGAGCAGCTGTAAATGCCATATGGGGCTGAAAGAGTTAAGGCTTAGGGTTATTTTTAGGAAAAGAGATTAGGCAGTTGCCTGAAGAAGCACCCTTAATTTTCTTTGCATATCTATATGATTTTATTCCTTGGTTTTTTGGTTGGTTTGTTTGTTTGTTTTAAAAATAATGACAATATTAAGAGGCAAATCCACCTTCTTTTACCTATGGCTACTAATATGGGTAAGATCAGAGCAGATGGGCTTATTGGAAAATGCTTCCATGCTGCTAGCTGTGTATAAATGACAGCAGAATGTTCATGTTAGGAACAGTTTTGTGCTGAAGATAAAAGGAATTACTGATTACGGGATAAGGAGATAACAATGATAACAGTGGTTCAGACACATAATGCCTAATCTTCTGTCACCTTGACAATTTTCAGACCAATTACTGCTTTGCTTAACAAAGCATATGTTTACAGCGGTAGATATTCCAAATGAGGAATGTGACAGTTACTGTGGGGGAAGAAAAAAGCTATCTTTTTCTTTAGTTTATCTTTTTAGCCGATTAAAATAAACCTCTGATCTCCTGTTTGATATTTGTTTGAAGTCTGTGAAACTATTCACCACCTGATGTAACCGTATAAATACAATATTTCTTTAATGCTGCTGACTGTGGCAATCATAGTTTAGAGGAATAAGGACACAGACAGAGCTTGTTGTCTCCTCTTAACTCTTAAATAATTAACCTTATAACTGTGTTCACTTAAGAATCACAGGAAAATGCTCTAAAATGCAGTGCATTCCAGAACATTGTCTCCATCAGTCATGGCTGTGTCTATAAAAGCAGATAGCATGACAGGAGCTGGTCATAGACTTGGTGTGACCTGACCCGGGTTCCAGTCCCAGAGACACAGTGGGGAATTATTCAGGTAGGAAATATTCACTTGTACCTGGATGGTATCAGCCCCCACAGCCATCCTGTAGGTCCTCTCCAACCTGCAGGGCCACAGCAGCAAGCAGACACCTCCATCTGAGCCATCTCCAAGTGGGACAGAGGAGTGACAGGGCTGGCACTGCATAGACGGTGATGGCTTCTGTCCACAGGGGTCTCTGCTCTTCCAGGAAACAACGCATTTCCCTGGATTCTGAGACACTGCTTCTCTTAAACTAGAACTCGATTTCACTGAGTGTCTGTTTTCTCTTACCTTCAATCTACTTGGGGGATAATCATCAAATAGCCTCCTAAAGTATTTGAAAATTTGCCTGGAGCAGTTTCAGATCTTATCATGTCTCTGATGGTTGCATTTTATTGGAAGCTTTGTGGACAGCCAGATAAGGGAAGCTTGTGAATGTGAATTTCCATGGTATCACAGTACAAAGAAACCCTCATAATATAGAAAAATTTCAGCGAACACTTTAGTTTAACAACTTCATGTTTTGTTGTATTTGGATAGGCTTTCATATGGCTACTAACCTGTGGGACCTGTGAGTTTTAACATTTTTCGTGTCCAATACTAATTATTTGCTGCTTGTGGCAAAGGTATTTTAGCTGAGTTTGAAATCACTGCTTAAAGTAGTAACATCAAATCTATAAAAAGGCCATATTAAATACAAGATATATATTTGTAAAGCATTATAGTGAAGAATAAAGGTCTTACTACCTGCAAGGTAAAAACTTATATTAACCATTTAAACTTATCACCTCAACATGTTTTACTCTAACACAAACCCATTAAAATATTGAACCCAATGAGATCACTGTTGGTCTAAATATACTTTGACTTAATCTTTATTTGTTTCAACATAACTAGTATTTTATCAAGTACTTATTTAAATGAAAGTAATTTTCCTTGTCTTTCTAATATTATTGAAAAGTCTTTTTGAAGTATGATCCCATTTTAAGAAGGAAATTTCAAAGCTATTGTTAATAGAAAAAGTTAAAACAAGCTGTCAGGTGTGTTCAGTGGTACAGAGAGCTGCTGTTCTCTGTATATGGGGAAAATGTGCCTCAAGTCTGACCAAAATGAGTAAATCATTAGGCCAACCTACTATCTGCCTGTGAAATTAACATAAGACAATTATTTGTCATTATTTCTTTACTTTTCTAAAATTGTGTGTTGCTTAGCAATTAAAGTATGTTGTTGAAAGTCGAAGAATCTCGCTGACTCAACAGAAACTTTTCCACATTTCCCCTTTTCCCCAAGACTGGGTCACAACTGAAGCTGTAGCTGTAGTAACTTCTGAAGCAAACAGTTCAACCAGTTAAATTTCAGTTGAAACCTAAACATTTTGCACTGATATTCCAGATTTTCTCTTTGGTGATTATACTGAAAGTGGACTTGAAAAAAAAAAAATGTTGTAAATCCCATGGCACGGTTCTAGGTGAGTGATAAATTGTCATAAACTCTATTTGGATCCTATTATATGTAAACCATGAGAAAGCTCTAATAGATCTGGAAAGGGCAGATCTCTAAATCAGGCTTGAGCAGGATGATTTTCATTTCTTTCAATGCAACTTCCTGCATGCTCAGGTGGGGCTTTTTTAAGCTTATTGTCCTGTTTTAGAGGTTAAAGTCCATTGCCTCTGATTTCAGGATTTAAAAAACCCAACAAACCCAATGTTTAAATAAATTCTTAGAATAAGCTTATATTGCTGCAACTAAAGTCTTAGCTGTCTGAAGTTCTAATGTGGTCAGGATTTAGCAGACAGCATTGACATCTCTGCTTTGTGCCCAGGCTGTGTGAATTGCTTTGGGGTTAATCTGCAGTTCATGGCCAGCCTTGTTTCACACTCTGCTTCACAACTTCAGCAAACACTACTTTTAGCCACAATTGATCCGGACCCTTGTCACCTTTATGGGCAATGTCATGTTGTAAAAATTAAGGTTTTTAGAAGGCCTAGGGCAGAGATAAGTTAACAAAGAGGTTATTTTTGTTGCAGGTTTGGTATTTTTCTTTTTCAGCTGAGGGGAGATGCAGTTTCAAAGTACAGCCTTAGATTTTGGAGATGTTGACTTAACATAGGTCATCTATGGTTTGAATTTAAAAACAGGACTGTACACTTACTTTGTACTCTCAGCGTTGCTTTTCCCTGAGTTTTTCCTCGGGGTTGCTGTTCCCCAAGGTAATAAGGGTTTTTGTCTTCTCTTTGCCCTGAGTGTTTCACACCAGAGGTAGAGACGACAAGCTGAGTCCGCCAGTCCCTGTTTCCAAGGTTGTTTATTCTTCATTATCTCAGTTCTGTCCCAGCTCTGCAGGGCGTCCCCAGCAGAGCAGGACATGCGGGGACTGGGCAGATCAGAGAGCCCCACACCTCATGTACAGTACCCCTGACCCAACCACCATCCACAATGCACTTTTTATTTACAAAATTTTACCAATGCCTACTACCTATGCTAACATGTCTTTTCTACTCTAAACCAATCCTTGAGATCCAACTCAGCAGAAAATGGGGAACGAGAACAAGAACAAGGAGCACAGGGGCCACTCCCCAATTCCTCCATCTTGCCTCTTCAAACCCATATGTTAAAAATCCCAGATTCTACATTTACATTCTATGACAGACTAAATGCTACTTATTTTGAATTCTTTTAGCTTGTGATTCTTCATACAATGTGGGCATTCCCTCCCATGGACAGGGATCAGAGGCAGTGTCCTCCTGGGCTCTGTGTGAGGCTCTGACCCCCTTGTACAGATCCCAGACCCCCCCTGTCCGGTCTCCAAACCCTCCAGGGTGGCCAGAGGGATGTTCTAGACTCCGACAAGTACCACTAAACTGTGTATGGTTGCAAAGCACAGTGTGCTTCTGATTCTGAGGCTGTCTCCAGCCCTGAGGTAGCTTTGTAGTGCTGCTGGATTGCCCTGGAGCTGCAGTGCTCATCCTGGGAAGCACTGGGGGAGGGAATAATCCATGGCAGCTCTGTGCCACACAACAGCTGTGATTGCAATGGGATGTAAATCCCTGCAGCACCTTGGATGTGTCCCTGTGGCAAGGACTGAGATGGATCTTTGAACTGCTTTGGAGGCATCGTGCATGTCTGGTGAAAGTCCTTTGTCTGAGGGTGTATTGAAGAAAATCACATCTGAAGCTTGTGGACAGAGGAATTGATTTCTAGGTACTGCTGGTTGGAGAGAGAAATAAGCATTTATTTTTTAATTTGTATTTGACAATTATAGCCCTGTTCTTACCTCAGGTTACTGCTTATTCCTTCTTTTTCTTAGCTGTCTGGTAAAGACGCTTAAAACTTGGAATCCCCTGTGACTTCTGTGTGGATATCGAAATGGAAGTAATTAAACTGCACTTATGAGTGCACTTGACCCTGATGTGTTCCTAAAATCCTGTAAATGCTAGATGGAAAATGCAGTATAGCGACTGTGTTAATTTCTGCAGTTTGTAGAAATCGAACAGCCTAATATAAATTATTCTTCATTTTTGCCCTATGGACAGATTTAATCCAAGGGATATCCTGTCAAAATACCCACTGGAATAGAAAGAATCTGTGAGAATGTTGGAGCTCTAGGAGAGATCAGAGCCTTGTCTGTCTGGTCTTCTCACAAGCATTTCCAGGAATTGAGTAATGCTGGCTGCATAGCACAGGCTGACCTATCCCTCTTACCAAGAGTTCACTATACTGTTAAATACTTTTTCTGACCTGGTGGCCCACAAAGTGTCTGTGCTTTCTTAACTATTAATAGAATTAGCCAATATAAATAGGTGTTGAAATTATATTATTTCTTTTTCCTTCAAATAGGAAATAAAAATTGCAAGTTCTTTCCGTCTAAAATAGTTATACATTAGAAATATATTTTTAAATCTTACTTTTACTGTGTGCAGTTAACTTTAAGAACAGAAAGTTGTTTTCAGCATAACTGACTGGTGAAATCTGGAATAATTTAGATGTCTCTTGTTAGCATTTTTTGTTTTGTTTTGTTTTTACACATTTGGTAGTGTCTAAACCATAAACTTTCATTTATATGTTATGGTTACATGGTGTTTTCTTTATCTAATCCATTTCTGCTCTTGATTAAAAATGCAAATTTTCTCAAATATTGTATCAGTCTGTATACTCAATAAATAAAAAGCATTATTTAGGGCTAGATTGTTATGGTGTAGTCAAAAGGTTGTTGACAGTGCTGCAGGGGTTTAAAAAAGCTAAATGACAGTCTCAGCTGAAGTAGTTGTAACAGGATGGTGATGCTGTGAAATGAATGTTAATGGCCATGCAATGGAAGAATGTCATAGTTGTTTTGTGTGCTTTGGGATATATTTATTTCTACATTTCCCTGCAATTTAAATTAAGAGGGGTGAATATGCAGCTGCTGTTCCAGCAGTCCTGTGTGAAGTTCTGATCTCTGACACCTTGCAGGGAAGTCCATTGTAATAGGGCACTCCTCAGGTAGTAGAAAGGTGCAGTAAGAGACATCAGAACCAAAAACCTTCCCAAATATTTGGACAAAGATTGCACTAAAGAACAAACCATTTTCTAGCAAGCCTCTTTTCATGTGAGGTTTTGTAGGGAACTTTTCCTAGCTGTGATTTAACTTCCTCAAAGCAAAGCCATTTGCTAATTCAGTTTGCCTCCATGCCTATTTTATTTCAAGAAGAATCCCTCAAAGATTTTCTCAGCAGCTACTCTTAAAGGAAACACAATTAAGTTTTTTGTATTGAGAAGCAAATAGTTGTGTTGCATACATGGTTCAATGTGTGAATCATTTCTCAGGGAAAGTGAATCTTTTTCAGATCAAAGACTTGAGTCTTCTGTAAATAATGAAAGCAGCTTTATGGAAGTGTTTTCATCATTTGACATTCTGCTTAAATGTTGCACAAAGGAATGTACTATTTATGTCTGAGTTTTTGGTTTATGCTGTAGTGTAAGAACAGGGATTTCTGTTTCCTGTTTTTTAATCATTTGCATGAATATCATGTCTCCATTCACTGTATATTAATGAGGATGCTTAAGGCTCTTGTGTGAATAAGCATAGCAGAAAAAGGAAGGCAGAGAAATAATGAACACGTACGTCTGGATGGTTAAATCACAGGTAACAATATTATGCAGAGTGGTTGATCTTGGGAGATGTGATCTGCAAATTTCACTAAAGTTGATTTTTGGAGCAAAAATTGCCTTATGGAAGATCAATGGCCTTAAGTCTGGTGAGCAATAAATATCATATATGTGAATATTAGTTATGACTGCTTGGTGAAAGCTAGTTGCATTGGTGGATTCCTAACAGAAAAGCTACATATCAGTAAAAAATCACAGGAACAATTGGAAAAACAAGACAGTGTCCTTGATTGTTGTGATGTTAAAAATACCCTCTGCACCCAGCACCCTGTGCACCCAGCACAGGATGTAATTCTGCCTTGGTGAAGGGCAGCTTGTGTTTCAGCATATTTCAACCATATGTGTTGGTTTTCCTCTCTTTGCTGTACAATTCCTTATTCAGTGTTCAGTTTATTCTTTACCACCTTTATGCTTTAAGGTGACCAACATGAACAGAGGGCCTGTGGGATGAAATGAAAGGGAAACACGGTGTTGAGAAGATGTGTGTGCCTTTGACTTAGAATTTTTAGGCTCCAAAAGCATCTGGTAGTTTTCTGCTAAAAAATGTTCCTGATTAATGTTGTTTGAGGCTCTTGAAGTGTAGACTTTTCTAGGTTCCAGAAACTGACTTCATAGTGTATAGCTGTGGATGTTTTGAAGTCAAAACAGCAGCTTAATACATATTGTCTCTTTATGCATTTATTTTTCAAACTGCCTATTCCTTAGTGGACTAATACTGATATAGAAAATCTGATATTCACCCTACATTTTTACTTTTAATATTTTTCTATTTTCCCTTTTCCTCCTCTCCTCATTCTGTGTGTGATCATTGCTGCTGACTGCTGAACTATAACATCTCTGTGATGAATAAACTAAAGGAACACAACCTGATGTTTGGGTCACTGACTGGATTAGCAAGAGTTTAAAAAAAACCCTCCAAACTCCAAAAGTTATATTGTAGGTGTACCTTATCAAGCTGCTCCTTTTTAGCTGTTTCCCTTTCTGTTCATTAAATGACTTTTGGGCAATGTTTTTGAAAGTTTATCTCCTGTTTTGGCTTTCTGATGCCTTTTTTCACAGAGTGAACCCAGCTATGTTTGAAGTATTTGGGATTGTTGGACTGCTGTTCTGCAGGCACAGGAATAGTAGACCTACAACAACTTTGTATTGTATTTGTATTTCCAGGCACTGGTATGAAATAAAAGAAGCTGGCTTGCTATCCCAGTCTCAGCAAAGAGATTTGAATGCCTCGTGATAGTGACTGATGCAATTTTACAGTCACAGTTAATTGTTAGGTTTTTTTAATAATAAAGTAGTAAATAAAAAAAGTCTTCCAGAATAATACTTGGTTCCTGAAATCACTGGCTTAGGAATTTTAGAGAATAAAGAGGATTTCTCTAGCTTAAAACCTATAAAATATTTATTGCAAACTTGCTCACTTGAAAATATTTGGGAAATCTTTAACAGATATATGGGAATATTGCAGAACAATGTGTAATTTTTTTTTATTTTGAGCATGAAATGTGAAACCTTTTAATTTAGGATTCATAAAACCACTGTGGTAATGACACTAAAGTCTGTAGTTTGGAGCTAGGATCAAACTGAAGAAAGGAAGAACAGATGTTAATGCACCAAAAAATTAATTCCCTGTGATTCTGTTCCCTGAGTGGTTTATGATACGGGAAACACACGGTTTAAAGATGAAGCTGAGGATGATGAAGTAGGATAGGAATGACTTGACAGCGGCTTTCAAAGCAATATATAACTGCATGAAAGGGAGGGGGTGGTCTCTGTTTGTGCTTGAGCACACTTCCCTGTAGGGAGACATGTTAGATGCTGTGGAAATAAAAAGCAGATTCTTTGGCGTGTTGTAAATTGATTGCTCTGTCATGGACAGTGATCTCTGAATTGATCTGATGTTCTGTCACACTTTCTGCCCTGTCTTTTGCCTTAATGCAGCACTAATAACAGTTGTGCTAAGAGGAAAAATTGCTGAAAATATCAGAGCAGAAGTGTTGTCAGTCAGTGCTGTTAGTGCAGACTCACACAGGCTGTGTGAACATGCTAATTTCAGCATTAGGGAACTTCTGTCTGATCATATTGTATCTGTCTAGGCCATGTGTTTCTACTGAGGTATAAAAAACACCACACTGTGCTAACTTCTGTGCTTAGCTGAACTTGCAGGTATATCACTCAAATTTTCTTTAATGAGTAAAAGTACATTCAATTTCACATTCTCAACCTCTACTCCATGTAAAAAAAAATAGAAACATTGGACTCATAAAAAAAATCAGATGAAAAAAATTTCATTTTAGTCTGTGCAACGATTTCAGGATGTTTTCATTGAGTAATTTCTTTTACCTTCAGTTAAAAAATGTGCTAAGTTTCTTTTTCCAGGACTATATTCCTGTGTGATGTGTTCTGTAACTCTGTGGAATATTTGCCTACCTTCATATCACTGACTCCACTTAAAATTCTTTTTCTGCTTATAAAAGAAAGAATAGAAGTCTCTTTTACCAAACATGCTTAGAAGTTCCAGGAAAACCATATTTAGACAGGATTAATTTGGAAAAGTTATTTTCTAAGTGATGGTGAAGCCTACACTAAGCACTGTGTATGAGCTGTGTGGGTATTGGAACACAGACTGCACTACACAAAGTGCTGGCAGATGCTGCTTTCATAATATTTGGTGGTGTTCCTTAAACACAAAATGCAGTGCCTGCCAATTCCTTGGAGCAGATTGTGTGTTTATTGCAAAATGCCCACGTTATCCATTGGAATAACTGGAATCTGGCTTTCTGTGCAGCAAGAGGAATCCCACTTCAAGAAGTTCTTATATGAAGGGTTAAATTCAAGTGATTTTGCTATTATGACAAGAGTGCAACTCAGCTGGAAATAGTCTGTGTAACACCCGGTCTCTTGGACGCTCTCCCATCTTTGGGGAGCAAAGTCATGTTTAACTTCATGGAAGAAAATCCCATTTTCCTTCTCCTGTCTCTTGAACTTAAGCAGGCACTTAACGTTTTTTCCCTGCAGAGCAGTTTATATCAATGACCGCTTTGTTCAAAAGATGCAAAAAATGCTTCTAATGATTACTTCAGGATGTAACTTGCAAATGCAAAATAGATCACTCATTTCCTGTCCTTGGAATGCTGCTCAGTCTCCAGTGTGTTCTGGGTTTATTGCAGGCCATTTTCTTTGCAGATAAAATTGTTCCTGAGGCAGTTAAGAACCATAACTTATATTAGCTGTTATGTTTTTTCCTTTCTTTTGGGAAGAAGGCTGAGTTAGTTGCTCAGCAGCTACAAAAATACTCCAACACTCCAGCTTCTTTTATTTCTTAATTTAAAGAAAAACTCATAGGCTTTTGTAGAAAGGGACCTTTGTATCTTCCACTCTTTTATGATAACAGGGATTGGGACTTGGTTCCCCTGCACCGGAGCCTCTCTCTTGTCACTTGTACCAGGCTGCAGTCCCCATGTGAGTTCCTGGGCTAACCAGCTGGAGAAGGCACCACTGTAGCTGTAGCAGTACTGGGTAGGATGAAGAGGTGTCGAGAAAGCTGCCAAAGATAAGTTTGAAGTGTTTGACAAAATAACAGGGAGTTTAAGGACAAGTGCTGCAGAACACATATGCTTTTAGTTTAATGGAGTTATTTGGAAAATAATTTTCATTTCCAGGCATGGATATTGGGAAGGAGCAACACAGCAGGTGTGTTTGATTTCCAGTTCTTCACTTCCCTAGAGACTCTTTATCTCCCCTTCTGGATCTTTTTCCTCTTAGCTGTGTGCTGCTTATCTCTTTTTCTGTGTCAGTGTACAAGTTCTGTGAGAATGCTGCTGTGTTCCTACTTGGGACACATTCCCCTCTTTTCTGAGGTCTGACCATGCCAGAATAAGTTCTGAGTCTAGGAACAAGTCAAAGAGAAGCCTCCAGAAGGTAAGATTTGGGATGTAGCATCTTCTACTGAGAAAAAAAAAAAAAAAAAAAAAAAAAGAAGAAGAAAAAAAGAAAAAGTCTTTTGGGGCTTACACGTGTTGGTAAAATGAGCAAATTTTTTTCTCTTTGTTTTCTTTGTTTCATTTAACTTTACTTGCAAAATTTCTTGGATTTTTGTAAGGACGTGGCTTCTCTTAGGAGCTGTTCTCTAGTTTATCAGACAAAACCAAGAGTCATTTAGGGGCAGTGGAAAAGAGGGGAGAGTAAAATGGAAACAGAATCAGACCATTGTCAGCTTACCACACAGCATTCTGTACTAATGTACCTTATTCTGGGATGGTGAAATTGTATCTTTGATTTCCTTTCTCAAATCTGTCAAAAGCATTTTAAGCTTGGGAAAAATTACCTAGCACTGCTGTATTGTGAAACTGAATTATTCACTTATTTAAAGGTTACTTAGAAATTATAAAAAAGATGCTACAAAATAACATAGGTAAAAAAATAGATGTTCTGAGACCTCTCACTGCTTTTCCTGAACATGGTCCAAAGAAACTCTGATACAGTCTTTTCAGGGTACTTGCATGCTTGTTTCCTCTACTAATATCGGGTGAGATTTACATTGCCATAGCAAACAACAAATGCTGAGGGATCCAGGGAGTACCAGCTTCAAGAAATATCCAACATTGCTTTCTCAGAACTTGTAAAATCTAACCAAATTTCCATTTTGCACACAATTTTCTAGTCTTTCAATGATGTCTCATGTTGTCTCAGATCTCTCTATAAATATTAATGTCTGAATTTTACACTGAACTTAGGTATTTGACAGAGGTTTTGTTTTGTATTGTTTTGCAAAAAAACCACAAAATTTTTCAAATGTTGAAATCTGAATTAATGCTTACACATTTTTTATCATCTTCTGCAAGGCAAAACATATAGTCTGGCACTAGAATGTCTTCAGGTTCTTCTTTAATTCCTTTTCTTGAGTCAGGTGGTGCCTCCCTTTTGCAGTAATAAGTCAGAATAGTAAATGAAAGAGAATGGGAGCCAGGACCTCTAATCCCCAGTCTGACAGCTCTGGCTTTAGGCAAGTCACTTAAATTGTGTCTCAAATTCCCATAAAACAGGATAACATGTCTCTTGCTTGTCAGGGTATTGTATGAATTGATGCACGCTTCTAGGATTTTAGAGGATGCTTCATTTTGCTGCATTTCACTCAACCTCCTGCTGCACTCCCTACCCCCTGCTAATTTCTGGTTTTGCACTGGCCAAAAGAGACATGATGAAAAGAAGAAATTAGTTCTAATTAATATTCAGAAAGTTCAAAGTAAAAATGAAAATAAATATACAGCTGCCACTTAGAGCAGTATTGTCACAGGAGTACAAACCCACAAGTCAAGAAAATTGCCCAGCACCATTTTTACCTTAGGGTCTCTGGTCAGGAATCTGTCAGGGACAGAAGATATGTTGGAGTTGGGCAGGCATTGTGGAAGGATGGAGAGCAGCAGGCTCACTGTGCCCTGTGCTGTACCAACTGCATAACCCTTGTGCCATTTTTGAGCCAGCAGATATTATGTTTCCCACAGGGTGATTTTATCCCTGTTCTGGAGTTTGTGCTCTGCTATAGGAGTTGTATTTACACAGCCCTGTCTGTGCTACTGAAAGTGCAGCTGGAGTGTGTAGTAGAGACAATGCAGGATATCTGCTGGCAAGCTCCAGTGGCAGGTTTTGAATGATGCCATAGCACTTTCACTGCATTTTTCTTAAATTTGAATTGTCTGGCCCTATATTAACCTGTCTGGAACTTAGCAGAAATTCTAGATGGGTTGGGAAGGACTCCTGAATCATTTAATTACCTTTTATGAGCCAGACTAATGAGCAAAGGCTGGACCATCTTTTGTAGGCAGCTATGGCTGGAGATGCAATTGGAGCCAAACCCTGTTATCCCTTTGGAATAGATGGAGCAAATACCATCAGAACATCCCAAATACTAATCAGGCAAAATAACACTTCTGTAGGGAAATTGTCTATATCAGAAATTCTGATGAAGTCAAAACCTGCTGAGCAGTATATGTGATTTGAATTGAACAGGTGCAGCTTCATCAGTGAAACTGGGAAATGCAGACCAAGACAAAGCCTTAATCTGACTATTAGTTTTCAGAAAACACTCCCTGTGTGTATATTTTAAATGCTAATTTTAATCAGTGTAAGAGACATCTAAACTAGTCATGGAACTGCGGTCCTCTTGAGAGCAATAGGATTCACAGTGGAGCCTGTTGCCTGATGAGCCTCCTCAGCAGTGGTATGAAGAGATGCTTAAATGAGAAAATATTGTATTTTGGCAGCTTGTGACTTTGAAAAACGTTCCCAGCTATTTCTCTGAATTTAAAATACTAAGAACAGTAAGTTTCTTTACATTTGGGCATTTGCTGCTGGAGAAATCTTTGTTTGTTTGTGGCACTCTATGTTCAGGCACTAATGCAACTCCTGGTCAGGTAAAAGAAAACTTGGGAGTGGGAGCAAAAAGGAGTGCAAGGAAAGCAGCAGAAGAGTTGTGTTATTATACCATAATATATGGTATGTATTGTTGTGTTATTATACCATAATATATGGTATGTATTGTTGTGTTATTAATTATACCATGGAGCCATTATACCACATAGGAAAGAGCAGCTACAGGAGAACAGCCAATGGCATTGTTGGCTGTGATGTGTGTGAAGAAAGCTTTTCCCTTATGTGCCATCATCCTCATCTGCCTGTCATTGTCAGCTGCCCACATGGAATTATTCATTATCTTAGAAAATATCACTCTCATCTGAATGATATTGCTTTTGGTTTTCTTTTTTTTTTTTTTGTATTCTCAAGCAGGCCAAATGTAAGAGTGCCCAGAAATAAAATATACAAAGTGGTGATGATTATTGTTTCTTCCAATCCATAAAATGTTTCTTAAATTAGCATTACCAAATAATGTCAGCACCTATAGTCATGGTTGAATTAATTCTGACCAAAGCCCTGCAGGTCTTGGTAGTGGTCTAACTGCACTATTCTATGCTATAAAAATAATACAGTTCAGAGCTCCAAAGCCTCCCAGAGATGGTGCTGTGTTGTCAGCTCTTCGAGTAATGGATGCACAACACTGTGGTTTATGGTTTAAATACCCATCAATCTTTTGTAGATTTGCTCTGGAAAAACTGATCAGAAAATGTTTATTAGGAGAAGGGACAGCTGAAAAACAAAAAAATGAAAAAGTGAGAAAAGGTGAATAAATTCAGGAAGGTTAGAATGATTGAAAATGAAGACCTGTTTAAAAATTTTAAAAGTCCTCTGTGACTGACGAAACTCTGGAGATAATAAAATTCAGTTGAACAAGAAAGCATTGTGACATTCTGCCAACACTTTTCATTGGTTGTGAGATCAGTGTCACCTCAGAGAGAAATCAGATAAAATTTGAAAAGTGATAGTGTCTTTAATGAGAAATTTTGACTAGTTTTTGTTTTGAACTTGGATTCCTATGTATGGGGAATTACACGTCATTAACAGAAAAAGGTATCAAGAGCAAAACTATTTTCGTTGTAAAAATGAAATTTGTCTTTCACATCTTTGGTTATGTATAGAAATTTAAAATTAATTCAAAATTAACATTGAAGAAGTGAAGAGAAAGCAAGGTGAATGATAAATGACATGAGAAGAGTCCTACTGGGTGTGTTTCCTCGATATCCATTCTCTGACAAGGGCCAGCACCAGACATTTGGAGAAGAGGCAGGAGGAGAAGAGCATAGAATCATTGCCTGTCATTTTAGAGGGAACACTGGCAGATCCCAGAGATTTGTGGTTCTTCCTCCTTTAGAGTTAGTCACTGCTTTATAAGAGAGTAATGACTAGATGCTCTGGAATCTGAGTTTGTAAATTACTGTAAATTGGTTCAGATGGGTTTTGTTAGATCAATTCCTGCCTAGTGAAGGCTCAGTGCACAAGCATATGTGTGAATTAACCTTTCCATTTGCAAAATGGCACACAGAGAGAAAAACAGGAGGAAGAGAATTTGAATTACCTTTTTGTCCCCAGAACTAACACTCTTTTCAAAATTCCTTGAGACAAAAGTGTTCCTTACAGGAAAGAGTAATAACTTACCAGATGGATATGATCTGTATTTACTGCTTAGAAAGATGATGTTTGATTGACTTGATTCAATGTAGACTGTTTGAAAACTGAAATTTTATTCAGTCTTGATGTAGATTAGCCAAATGATCTGCAAACATTAAATATTTAAATTAAGAACATTATAAGCTCATTGTGTGAAATTATGTAGAAATAAAACAATGGAAGGGAAGCTTAAAGACAATTAAAATAGTAGAAGCCAAGAGGTTTTCTTCACTGAAAAGCACATCTGAGTCAACATTTTATTATCTTTTCAACATCTTTTTGCTGTGCAGAACATGCTGGGGAGGTTCAGTGGTGTTGGGTATATTGTGATCCTTACCAGGTGGTGTTTAGTATAATTGTCTGATTAGTTAGTTCTTAGTTTTGAAACTGTTTCCATTTTAACTAATGCAAAGAAATAATATAAAAGGTATAACAATTAATAATACCAAATTTTGAATTTGTAGTTCCACATAACAATTCTCTGAAAAAGAGATACTGTATGTATGGAGCCACAATAATTTTATTGATTTTTGTAACACACAGCTTCAGAGGATATTTTTCTAGCTCTGTACTTCTTAAAAAGAATCCATACAGTGTAATCCGTCCTAAGGATAGTTACTAACACTATTGTTCCTTTGTTAAGTTTATTTTTTTAATGTAATTGCCCTGATATTTTGTATGCCAGACTGTTGCTCTGCACTCTTGGATGTGTGTGAAGGAGGGAAGTACGTGCTGAGTACATTTCTTAATAATTCTGAATAATTGGTGCTCATTTATTAAGCAGGCACTGCTGCAATTGATGCCCAAGGGATGAGGAATGAGCTTCATGGGTGATGGGTGAATGCTTGGTACTGTGAAATGAAAATGTTTAATTCATGTCTATTACTTTTCCATTTACTTACATGAGAACCAAGGTAAAATAGAGCTGAAAAGTTACTCAGTTTGGATTGCCTATGAACAGATTTATTCCAGGATTAATTACCTCAATTGCCTGCAGTTTTCCCTTCCCAATTTATTGACACTGACTGAAGAATACTGTCATTTGGTTTCATTTATACACAGGAGTTAATCAGGACAAGTGCTCTTAAGATCAGGCACTTTGTCTTGATGTAGGATACATGAATATTCACTTTGATGTGATGTTAATCTTCTTCTCATCTTTGCCCCTTCCAAAAATAGTATACAGGAGGAAGCACTTTAACTTTTCAGTGAGAAGTTTGCTGTACTTTTGTTTTCCTTTTCCTATTCTAGTTTTGCCCCTCCTTCTCAGGTTCCAGGCCCTTTCCTAGGTACGTTTTCTTTCTGCACCAATTTAGCAAATTAGGGATAACTCTTGTTGCATATTTAAAATTTGATAGTTTAGTCTTTTAGATTCTGTGTTCTATGACACAGCTTTGAGTTCAGCCTCAGAGAACAATTTGTTTTGTAAGTTTCATTTTTATTTTCAAATTTTTCTAGAAACACAGAGTGATTTGGCTTTATCACTCTGATATTGATTATTCCATGAGCAACACAGGGTGATTTGGCTTTATCACTCTGATATTGATTATTCCATGAGCTTTAATGATATGCTTAGTAATACATTATGTGCTCTAAAATACTGAACAGGTGTCAAGAATGTAAAATGAAACTGATTCTTCTTAGTTACTCAGCTTTTCCATCCCAAATAAGAGCAGAACTTGTAATTTCTTCAAATGCACAGATAGGATGCTAAAAGTATAGACCTTTTTCTGAAGTTGTGGGCAAATAAAACCTCCTACATTGGACTTATGTCTTCTATGGTTTTCAGACTGGGTTCTGGGTAACTTTACATTTGTGCTGGCTGACCTCCATTAGCATTCTTTCAGTTTGAAAAAGCTGAGTAAAACAGAGGAATGCCTTGGAAAATGAAGTGCATCAGTACTGCTTCAAAGAATTTCACCATCTGCTGTTTTGTTTGGTTGCTACAATTAATAGCAGTAGTTGTTTGTAGGATCCCCAGGTTGTTTGCTGTTTAACACCCATAATGAGGTTGTGATTTATTTAATCTCTGTACTGAGAAGCATTTTATTGGCTTTTCTTTCAATGTAGCCTAACACCTTCTCAGTCACCTTCATGAGATCATGCCTGCAGCACAAGAGTTGTGTGCCTTGATGCCTGCACGGCACGTGTAGAGTCACAGTAACAGTGCTGGACTCATCTCCAGCACTCTGGAAAGTTTGGTGTGATCAAGCTGTCACCCTCACCCTGAATGAAACTTGCTCTAGAGCTCCTATTGCTGCTGCATCATTTTTAATCCTTCTGGTCTCAGCACTGTAGGAAGATCACATTGCAGGTGTTCAACAAAGGCTTGGAGCAGGTACAGAGTTGCAGGAGGCACCCGGCTCTGTCATAAATCTTTCCTGTTGCAACATCTATTACCAAAATGTCAATAAAAAGATTACTTCAGGTGTATTCAGATGTATTTAACTTGTTCCTTAACAATTTTTTGTAGTTCAGTCTCTTTACAGGAAAAAATCAACTTTGAATGTACCAGCAGTAATGTTGCTTTACAAATTCCCTCTTTCAGCCATGACTTCATTTTATTCCTGGTTTAGTTTCACCTCATGTGGAAAAATTGGATTTAAACTCTGAAAATGCTACTGTCATTTTCTCACTTTTCAGTTGCATTCAGTTTGATGTTTTCAGGACATGATGTGATTGGAATGGGCCTGTTGAAAGTGGCTTGTTTTGTGTCATCTTAACTACATTTCAGCCTTCATCTGTGTGATTCCCCAATCTCTGAAACTGTTCATGCCATTTTTATAATGCTTCCTCCTTTTATCACTTAATAATGAGGCCCTTGGCATATAAAGAAGGTTGAATTCTCTATCTGGTCTATCTCTATTATGTGTTCATAATGGCTGAAAGTGTGGTGGGGCTTTTTTGGGTGTTTGTTTTTTTGTTGTTGTTGTTTTGTGGTTTTTTCGGTAGGAAACTTTGAATACTCAAAGGCAGAGTTTTTAAGCACTTGTTTAACTCATTGTATTGAAAAGTAATAATACTGGCTCCTGCATTTCTACTGAGGGAAGGATAGAGGGGCTGTGCATAAATATTTTAAACAGATTTGAGGCAGGAATTCAGCTTTTCAGCAGACCCTGAAGTTTTGACTGCAACACCAGGAGTTGTTCCATCACATACTGAGAACAGTGAAGCCCTGTGGTTTGGTTGAACCTTTGCCTGTTGCTGCTTGTGCTTGCTTTTGGCTGTCTGTCTCTTCCCATCCCTTCTGCATTGCTGCAGTTCTCAAATCTCCAATTACAGCAAGTATTTGTCCTCCTAAATCTGCCTGGAAAGTGTGAAAGAGGAATTACTTAATGAATTTTCTCTCTGCTCAGGATGTGCAGCACTAGCATGTCTAGTTTGTCTGTAATGACAGAGTTGGTGCAGCTCCCCTTGAAGGAGCTCGTTGTTCTCCATCTGCAGAGGCAGCCAGTCCTGGGACCTGAACTAGCAGGGAGAGTTTTACCAGTTGGTTGGAGTCTGGAATTTTTATTGGTTGGAACAGGTTGTGTTGAACTGCCTCTAATTCAACTGCTGTGTAGCTCTAAACATTAAAAATATTTTCTAGAGAAGCTGTATTTTGTGAGAATGTAGGAAAATCCGCAGGGAAGAACCTCTAGTCAGTAGTTTGAAGATTGAATGTAGAACTTTAGCTCTCATGAGAAATACAGGAAATGCATCATTAAACTATGAAGAGATGAGCTGTGCAAAGATGAAAGCCACAAAAACACTCTGTAGCAAGAAAAACAACAGAAAAGTAATAGGAGCATGGTCTGACTGTCAGAGGTGCTCAGCACTTCCATCAGTCACTGTCAGAAAGCTCTGCAGCTCCTTGGCATATCCAAAGCTACCAGAGGCAGTAGAAGATAGACTCAATTTTGGTCCTAATTTTCAAGAAAACAAGGAATACGGAATATATAAAGTCATGTGTCTTGCTGTCTGTTGCATGTAAAATGCCTGGCACATTGCTACATTAAGCCTCAACATGTGTATTTCCAGTGCTTATGGATTTAAGAGAACCATTTGTTCATTTGACAAGTTTGCCACACACAACATCCTTCATTGTTTGCAAATGAGCATCATCAGACTTCTCATAAAGACAGCAAAAGCAAAATTAGAGTATTTAGAAACAGGTTACAGCAAATGAAATAAAAGCATTTCCCTCAATTTAAGTGGCTGAAGGAGGAAATGGGGTCAGCAAACAGCATAGGCATATTGGTAGATTTTTCTTACTTGTACAAAAGTGATCTTTTCACGGAAAAACAACCTTTCAGGGCATCAGTAATAAAACTGAGAAGTGCAGTGAAAGTAAAATACTTTATTACCATTGCAGAATAAAAAAAAAAGCTATCAAGAGATATATGTGCAAGAAAGATATTAATTTTACACCAGTACCTCAAGACTCATTATCCCATTTTCTCCCATTTCTGGGAACAGTACAAAAAGAAAAAAAAGACAATATTTCTTGGATGTAAATGGAAAATGAGTTAAGAATGTGAATTAATATAAGTTGTAATTCATATAACTGCTGTAGACTATTCAGTAGAAAACACTTTTGTATCATAAGTGCAGCACATAGCTGTACTTCTGCTTGGAATTCTGTTACTCATTGCAGCTGTATAAGTCAGAATATTATTCAGACTTTATTTCTGTGAGAAACTTAATGTCTTTCTGCAATATATAGAATGTCTTCAGAGATGTTTTACAACTTGAATTGAGTTGTAACTTCTTGAGCTCAGAGTGACTAAGAGTTTAATATTCAAATAAATAGAGGAGTCATTCATCAATAGAATCCTTTATCTAAGATCCAATAAAACTGGAGGAGAAGTAGTAGGATACTAAGGGACTGACCACAGGGGTCAGACTTCAGCAAATATCCTTGTCCAGGTTCATGCAGAGCTGCTCTGCTGCAGGGCTCAGGCCCTGGCAGCCTCAGGTATCTTGTTCCTGCAGGTGATCAGAGCTGTCCAACAAGGGAAAGAAGTGGGAAGTACCTTTGTGTCTGCATGCACTGATCTGCTCTTATGCAGGCTCAACACTGAAATCTTTGGGTTACAGCAAAAGTGTTATAGGAAGACAAGGGGAACACACTGACCTTGAAAATAGGCATTATGAAGGCATCTGTTTTTTCAGTCAGCTTGAGCTGATAATGGAAATGTTCATGTAATATTAATCAGGATATTAGCTCTGCTATTAGACTAGAAATGTATATTTGAGGAACGAGTTTATTTTCTTAAATGTAACTGTCATTGATGAAGAAGTAAAGGTCTTTTTAAAATAGAAGAAAAAAAGCATTAGATCTGTTACTTGTGAAAACAAATATTTTCTACTGCCCTTCTTTGACAGTTTGTTTAAATTTCTACAGTAACTTATAGGAAAATTTGGCTTTTATAGGTGTGACAAATTGGAATGGGATTTCATGCTTGTTCCTTTGCTGCTAGTTACTGTTCCAGTACAACAATTCAGCAAATACTCATTTTGGTCAGTGTAGACTTAAAAAAAAAAATTGAAATAGAGGAAATAGAATTGCATCTCACCCATTTTTTAATTCTCATGTTTGCAAGTCCGAATTTGCACTTAAAATTTTATTTGAATGGAATTGTTTTGTATTTACCTAACGTCTTCAGCTGTTCTGTGGTCAGAAGTTTACTGATGTGATGTTTTGTAGCGATATGTTGTACTTGCCTACCAAAATTAGGATTAGAAAGGGTGAGTAGTTCCCTTGCATTCAAATCAGTTTGGTTTGACAGGTCCATAATTACTGACTGTTTGCAAACAGTTGTAACTTTACCTTAATGAAGTTAAACTTTCTAATTTTTATGACTGGAACAGGCAGTACATGCTAAATCTTAGGAAGGCAACATTAGAAAAAATGAGTTTGGTTGGTTAGGACTGAATCTCTTTTCAAATCTCATTTATCCAGCTGAAATGTTCTTTTTAGCTGATGTTGTAGCACTATCTCAGGCACAGAAAAAAAGCTAGCCTGTCAGAAATTCTGTTATGAGACTGCTTAGGCCTAACCTAGCCAATCTTCCCAAAGTTGATACAATTTACTGATATGCATTCCATGTTTTATATTGTATTTTGCTTAAGGACTGTTTTCAGCAAAAAGTAGCTTCATGTGTATGCATACTCTACACAATCAGTCTCAAGTGTTATTGCCCATGAAAAAGAAATGTAGTCCATATTTGCAAAATGTTTGAATTTAAGTCAATTTAGACAAGCTGCTGCAATTTCCCTGCTATTCTGCCTCCCTCTGAAAGGGAGCTAAGCTCTGTGCCTTAAGTCAGGTTGCATTTCTTGGCAATGCTTAACACTGTTAGTAGATCTCAGCATGTAAATGCTGTGCTACCTTGAGAATACAGTGGCTGCTGGTGTCTCTGTAGAGCTGGGTTCTGGTGCATATATTTATTTAGTATTTAACCTGCACATGCTTATTTTAGCTGGATCTCCTTCCCTGTGAGCACATGCACTGTACCCCAGCGGTGTCAGTGGGAGAACACGCTGTGCTCCTGTAGGCACTGCTGACCTAGATCTGCCAGCTTGGGCTCCTCAGCTCCTGCCTCCAGGCAGAAGAACCCAGTTGAAAGTTAACCCAGTTTAAAGCTGTAAACAGCAGGTCTTTGCTTCCATTTCCTCTTGACTGAAATAAAAGAACACTTTTAGGATACTATTAGCGATGCCTGCACATGGATACATTTCCCTTTCAACTTCAGGAATTACCTTCTTCAGAACAAGGGGGAGCAAGCTCCGCCTGTTTTAAGCCTTCCAGTGAAGGTCTTGCAGGAAAAGGAACTTAGTTAAGGCTGTGACTGACTCAGTCTCATGTCAGTCATGTTTTAACTACTCCCTACTAACACCAATGGGGAGTTCTTCACAAATCTTAGTGTCATAATTTTGCTTTAAAACAAACACACGGGCCCTGAGTCCAAACACACATTAAATGTTAATATGCTGATAAAAAAGGAGCCTGTGGTTGTCTTGCTAAAAGCCATTTATAGGCAAATAAGATGTGTTAAAAGCATAACTGTTTTATTGCACTCAGATGACTAGAACAGGTCCTAATAGTGTTTCTGCAGAGATAAAAAACAGAATTATTATACCTAATGTGCCCATAAATTTGTATGACAAAAATTGTCCACAACAGCAGGTATAATGGAAAAACATCCAGAAGGATGTAAAGACTATTTATTACTTCAGTGGACTAAGTATAGATTTTGATGTGGCTTATTTCCATTTGTTTTATATTGGTGAAGACAATGTAAGGGGACTCAGGAGAGCAGTACAAATGATGTGTGATGGCCTGGGAAGATGAAGTGAAGAAATACTTTTATAGCTTTGTCTATAGGAGAGTTTGGACAAATACCATTGATTACAAAATTACACTGAATGGCTTTTGAAAATGCGTGAGATTGGACAAATTTGAAAGAATGTTTGAGTTGCTGGTGGAGAATTTGCATCTTTAACTTAGAATTTTTGTCACAAGCATTTCTGTCATTTGTTCCATTGACAACATTCAATTATTCCAAACCAGAAGATTTATGGCCATGAACAAAAAATTAATTACACACTTTATAACTCATGTGCATCACTATTGACTGAGTTGGCCTTCCTGTAGCCTGTAAAATTAGATGATGAAGTGGATGGGGTTTCATGGTGTGTAGCACTGTGACTCAGCTAATTACTGGTGGTGTTCTAGTGGACAATGAATGTCCTCAAATACTGTACCAGGGAGTAGTTTGCTTTATTGCTAGGATCAGGCTGTGTGATGGAGAGCTGATTGTGCAATATTCTGACTTTTCCACTGAATTGTACTGCCCAAAACACAGGGTTGTGACTTTCACAAAAGGCATAGAAGCGTTGGATGGGAAAAAATCCATAGAAATCCCTCCATGGAACCATGCTGCACTAGCTATTCAAATGCTGCTTCTATGGGATTTTATTCATGCTGTATCACTTGGAATAAGGCTCTTTGGACACAGAACTGTGTATTTATAGCATGCATGAATTTAAATCAGTTCAAATTTATCCTGCCCATTGTATCATGGGTATGAAATTTGCAACATGGAAAAGCAGTAAAGCTCGTTATGGCAAAACAGCC
This sequence comes from Cisticola juncidis, assembly GCA_013400215.1. Taxonomy (NCBI): domain Eukaryota; kingdom Metazoa; phylum Chordata; class Aves; order Passeriformes; family Cisticolidae; genus Cisticola; species Cisticola juncidis. Next base: position 2,027,505 of record VXBR01000802.1, read on the forward strand.
CCACCAACCATTCTTGTTTCTTGTAAAAGGAAATCAAAAGTACTATTGTCACTGGTAATTTGAGTCTGGGGTAAATGCAAGCAGATGCTAATTTAAATGACATTAATATAATCACCAGAACAAATAAAATTGGATTCTGGCATTGTAATTGAAGTAGATAAGGTTCTGAGAGCTCTATGTAGTTTAAGAGAATTATGATACGAAGCACAGGGGGGGATCTTTGTCTTACTGTAAAGATCCATAATACAAGAATTTTTTGCCCTGCAACTACAAACCTGAGTCAGGGGAGACTTGGCCTGTCTGTAAACAAAAATGTTGGAGGAATGTGATAACCTTGGAGAATAACAATCATAATGATAGGGATCTAGATGTGTGTGTATCAAGAGCTTTAAGTGGTTAATATTTGTTTCTTTGCTATTAGAACACATATAGAAGTCAGTTTAACCAGTGAGAAAAGCTGTTGAAAAGCATTGCTATCTTTTCCCTTGGCTTCTGTTGCAAGTATAAATTGCAGTATGAAGATTTGAAGGCCAGTGTTGCAACACCAAATGTGAGACTCCTCCTAAACAAAGACCACCATACTCTTCTGGGTCACTGTAAATCCCACAACAGCAGAAGGAAAGAGAAGACAACATTGAAGCTTAGTATTGATGTTTTCATAAATAATGCCATTTTGATTGCATAAAATACCAGAATTGTTGCTTCGGTTTTGGATAGGTGCTGTCCATGCTGCAAAACTGCTCAGGCAGAGCTGGGGCTGGTAAAGTGCTTGTAAACCACTTATACTGCAAAATTGATATCTTGATTTATTCAGAAGATCTGATTTAAATATATATATATATATATGTTTGTCTCTACCCAAATATATTACACATTACAAGTGCAAGCAAATGGTTTGCATCGCTTAAATAATTGCCAACAGACTAAAATGTTTTCTCAGTTTTCACTGAGAATTTGGATTGAAATGAAATCAAGGTCATGCCATATACAGTTGATGTTTACAAACAGTAAACCATTTTGATCTCTTTTTAGAATCTATTGGAAAATTTTTTTGTTTCATTATTTAAAACTGACTTTGCAGAGTTTTGTCAATAGATTTTATGTTCAGGTTCTGTCAATATTTATTTGTTAATCCATGCAGAGATACTGAAGTTATGACACATGTGTATCAAGATGAAAAAAAATTAATTAGCCTTTATTATAGCCAAAGGTGAACCTCTGAAGTGATAATTCAAACTGTTGTTTAAAATGTTAGCAATGTTGAGATTATGCCTGAAGAGAATCCCATTATAATCTGCTTTTTTGTTCACTGCTAGTAATTTACAGACTCCTGAGATTCCCTGTCACTGTATTTACCTTTATTTATGATTTGCAACTGGACAATATTCTCCAATGTCAAGTTTTACAGTGAGGAGACTGGAAAAGGTAATTTTTAGGCAATTAATCGATATCTACCCACTATGTTTCCAGTTTTTTTGCACTAAATTCTTTTAGATTTTTTCTTCTCCATTTGGTTAAGTATGAGCTAAAAAAAGCTGGAATATAATTTTATATTTCTTTTCCTGTACAAATTTTTAAATTATATATATTTGCTTATGTATTGATGCTGTTTGTGCTATGATTAAATAATGTCAAATAGTTCTCTAATTAATGCTTTCTCTAGCTGTGGTCATGAGAATTCTCCCTAAAATGAGCTGATGCCTCTTGTGACAGTAATACGAGGCAATGTTTATTAAAAATGAAAATAATTTTTAAATTATGTCAGTTAAAAACTCCCACATAATGGGAATTATGTGCCCGTCTATCATCACTCTTCCTCTTGTATTCCACAGTCCTGCCACAGTACGGGTGTAATACTCTGCCACTGGCCCTATTTTGAAAAGAAAGATTGAACACCTGCTTGAAAAGAGATCTGCCAAGAAAAAAACCCCACTAACCAAAACCAATTTCTCTTACCCCCATCCCTATTACATGGATCCTCTAGATCCACTAGATCCTCTGTGCTTTGAAGAGGCTCGCTTTCCATGGTGTGACATCCAATTGTCATCAGTTTGCATTTGGGGTTTCTTAAATTGCAGGGGCTGGGGGAGTAACTCGTGCCAGTTTAGAAATGCTGTTGAATGCAATTTTCCAGTTCCTGTTCTCACCATTTTTCAAAATCCCTCTGAGATTAATTAGTGTGAGGGATAAGGAAGGGCAGAGAAGATTTACAAAGCTTCCAGCACAGCATTCAGTATTGATGGTTGAAAGTATTGTGTTCCCCACCAGGGGAATTGATGTAATTTGTCTGAACACTCGGTGTTTGTAGCATTTCTGGGTTATTTTCTGCAGGAGCTGGGCTCTGGCTTGAAGTGGCAGTAAATACCTGATGCAAGTGTCAGTGTGGGTTTGTCAGCCTGGCAATGTGACTGTGTAAGTAACCCAGCACCCTACAGAATCGTTCCTCTCCAGTTCTTTGCCTAAGACTCCCTCAGAAGACTTCTCCTTCAGGTACTGTGGTCTTTAGGAGGAGAAAAGCCCTTTTTCCTCTCCTTTCAAAGAGCAATGCAGGTAGATGATTAACCCTGCTCCTGGAAATTGCCTTGCATGGTTTGAAACTACAAGACAATACAAATGGAATACCTAATTATTCTGAGATGACAAACCTGCATATGTTATTCCAGCAGATGGGTTCGTAGCCTTTATTTTAATGTGCAGTTACTGATGCAGGTTAAGGGCTCTGGCATGTTGGCAGTGGATGCCATCAGTATTGTGGAGAGTTTTTTAAACAGATTAGATGTTTCCACACTGAGCTTCAAGACTATTGGAGCCCTAGGTCTGTCGGTCCCTGGAGGCTCTTGTATCCCTTGTAAACCTTGCAGCACTCTTCATTAAAGAGGTTAATTTCTGGGTTTCTGCCTGAAGTTCAGCATTTGTTGAAATGTGCCACCAAAGCTTTTTGCTTAGCCTGGGCTGTTAACCACCTCTTCAAATTTTCTGCAGAACTCAAACCAGCACCAGGCATGAGAGAACAGTTAAGATTTGTTGGTATTGTCACTGAATGATATTGGAATTTAGACCAAAAGGTTTCATTTTTAACCCGATTTCCAAGGCATGAGCTATGTCATTGCACAGTCTTTTCACCAGCTGCGTTTTGGGACCAGTATTCATTCTTTTACAGTTACTAGTTGTCCCATTATTAACTAAGCATTGTGTACCCTTTTGTTCCACAGGCCCTCTTTTGATCAATAAATGTGTTCTGTTGCTTTGCTTTTTCTTGCTCATCTAAAGACTTTCTGAATCTGTTCTTTGTGTGGCTTTGACAACAGCAGCCAGTATGATTTATTTGTTTCTGAATTTTTTGAATTGGAAAGACTTCCTGTAACTCAGAGGTAGAGGGGCAACAGTTAAAAAAACAAACCATTTCCCAAAACATCGATTATATGCTGGATTTTGAAAACAGGGATTGTCACTGATACACTTCTATTTTTCTCTCAAAGATCACAAAGGGTGTGATAGTCCATGTGGTTTCTTGAAGCTGGGTAGGTTGTCTTCCTTTCCATGCCTTTGCTCATACAAACAAAATGCCTGGCATGAGTAGAATAAAACATTCATTTTTAACTAAACCTTTTTACCTACAGTTCAGGCTATACAATACAATAGGCTTGATTATATGTGATTATGTACTTGCTTTATGATTATGTATTAATGGTGAGCTGTGTTAGTTTCTTGAATATGAGAATTTTGAATTCTGACTACTCCTTATTTGTTTGTTTGTTCACATCTCCTTGTAGCACTCTGCCCTTGTAAAATCCCATAAGGACAAGTTAAAAACATCAAATTAATTCCATTCTTGCTGCTAACATTCCATGAGGCGTATAATTGCATTCCAGGTGCTGTTTAAAATCTGACAGAGATGAATTTAAGTTGGTATAATATTATATTAATTATAATAACAACAGAACTAGACAGATGTTTAACAAAGTGAAAAAAGTTTCAGAGAGAGCTCTGAAGCTCAGCTGGGTTTTGCCTGAATGCAGTCACCCTTATTGTACTCCTTACTATGGTCCTGCAGCTCATTTGAGAGTTTCCAAGTTTACCTTGTGAGCCTCAGTCACACAGGGCGTGTGGATGGACTGGCCTGGAGGCAAACACAGGCATTAAATGCAGAGCAGCACACGAGGCTCAGTGCCAGAGCTGCTGGGTGATGCTGACACGGTGAGATCTGTGCTCTGCTCTCACAGCACCCCCATGAAGCCCTGCTGATGTGTCCTTTATGTCCATCTCCTGCCTTAATGATTCAGCTGGCATTGCTATTGCTGACTGCACTATTAAAGTGAATTATTAGTGTAGATTGATCACAACTAAAAGGAATGTTTTAATAAATTTGCAGTTAAATGTTACATGTCAATTTTGTCATGCTTTCACCAAATAAATATTATGCTTTAACATTATGGTCTACTATGATCTACAAATCTTTGCAAACTATCCAGAAAAATATCTGCTTCAGATGTTAAGTCTTGTTTTATGAAAGAAATGATACTGAAATGCTTGAAAGTAAGCAGAACCCTAACAAAAATGGACAAGAGCTTTCTTTAAATGTAAATACTTCTAAAAGTGAAAGTGCTTTGTTATGGCTTTAATGTGAAAGATTTGGTTTAAAACTTAGTTATGATACAAGGATGCTGTCAATAGAGACAGTGTAAATACAAAGAGAATATTTGGTTGTGAGCATAGACCTGTGACCTTCAGCAAGAGCTGAAAATTATTTGTTCTCTGCCTTGGATGGGGATCAACAATTCAACTAGTTCTGTCCAATAAGACATACTAAGAGTTATGAAATGAGATATTTTGTGGTGAATTGCTCCCAGGCAGCATGCTGGCCTCGGATGCCAGTTAAAATCCCCTGGTAGAAGGCAGGGACTGTGGTGTGTGGTGGCTCACTATAGAGTGAAATACAGAGTTAAAAGAATTATCAGCTCCTTTCTTGTTCATTTGAGGGGTTATCACTGAAACTTTTTCCCCTCTGAGGTGTTTTTCTGTCCTTTTCCAAAGAAAAAGGCATTTCCTCTCCTCTTCCTTCAGCCCCTTCAGTCTTGCTCTAGATTTAATTGTAAATTTTACTCTAGGGTACTCCAGCCATTTTTACTCTTTCAACCTCAATCTCAACGTGTCACAGCAGCACCAAATTATTTTGTCAGTTTGTATTTTAATGAGAGCTAGGATCTAGTTGAAATTGGAATTAGCTTCTGTAGTTCATGGCATTCAATTTTCCTAGTCCCTTCCTCATCAAAATATTCACCAAGCTGCTTCTTTCAAACTTGCACTTTACTACTTAGAGCATTTATATGAATAACAATGTAGTTATTTTAAGGATGAACAGAATTTAAGACTTCTCTGGAGGAGGATTCATCACTCATTTTAAATTCACTTATGGACATAAGCACCATGAAGTTTTTTTGTCCTCTACTGTGAAACAAAGTGGAACCAGTAACCACCTGACTTGATTGAACAGCTCATTTCCCTTTTTCCTATGCTCTTATCACCTCTACTGTATTTCTCCCACCCCATTCCTTGTTTGTTAATTCTGTTACTTTTTCTTTGTCCGTGTTCTCTGCCCTAGAGCCTCGAGCTACCCTGCAGAGCTGGTTCAAAAGCTGTCAGTTCAGCAAAGCAAAAAAGCACAACGCAAGCTAGATCCAATTGTGAATTACAGGATGGGTTGTCAGGATTTGTGAACTGCAGCAGATGATGATGAAAGAGAAAATTATAGTTAAAATTCAGGTGGAAGCTAGAAGGTTCCAAGTAAATGTTCTGTAATTAAGAAACAGGAATCAAGAGATAGTTACCAAAAGAATTTGAGACTCCATGTTACACATTTTTCTTTTTTCCTTTATTCTCTCAGCCTGAAATCCCAGCTCTGTAGAGTCAGCTGATGGTTATCTGCATACACAGGATTTCTTTCTGAGTCATTGGACATGCACAAATAATGGGTTTTTTCAAATATCCAAAATGTTTTCTTTTTCACTCTGAAGTTTATTTCATGAACATTGATGACATTACATTGTTAAACAGATATTTAAGATTATATTTATAGAAAAAAAGGTAAATGTATTATAATGTTGAATCTTTATTACATTTAATATTAAATTTTATGAACCATCTTAGGTATGATCTGTTGAATAAACTGTATCAGGAGAATATAAAATTATTTTTTAAATCAATCAATCAATCAATTTTTAATTTTTTTTTGCATGCAATAGTTGGAAAATTTTGATGGTTGGTGGTTTTGTTTTAGTATTTGGGAAATTTAAAGGTGCTACACAGTCTCAAAAGGTATTTTTCTATTTCACAGTAATAAAATATGAGGAATCTTCTTACTGAGTGGTTACTGGTAAAACACAGCAGCCTTTACACAGAAATCTGCCTTCTTCTGAGGCATTTTTCTAATCTTTGATAATGTCTTTCCTGTGGGATAATATGTTGCTGCTTCAGTGGTTCCACAGAGGTATAAACCATGGCAAATAGAGCTCTGTGGTTATTTTATGTGCTTGTGGGTTAGCTTATAGCAGTGCAATCCATTCTGGGAAAAGGACAGTGTGTAACTATAAATCGAGAATGAATTAATCCACAGCTCCTTTCTGTCATGCTTTATTTTCTGAGTAAATACTGAAACAAGTGAAAACCAGAGTGTTTTCATCATAACTGTGAAATAGATTTGCTTTATGAACAAAACCACTTTAGTCTGGCTTTTTCTTCTCTGTTTTGCACTGGATGAGGCCGAGCAGAAGCAGCTGTGGCCTGTTTGAGACAGAGGTCCCAGCCACGAGCAGAAGGTAACAGAGACAGCCAGGCAGAGCCAGCTCTGTGACTGTGCATGGCAAACAGAAATCTGGGTGCAAACTGGGGCCAGAGAGATCCCTGAGCTCTGGCTATGTCCAGGTGCCTGGCAAAGGTGCAGTCACAGGGCTTTGGGGGCTGCTCTGCTCTGTGGAGCCCAGGCCAGAGCCCCAAAGTCTGTCAGTCCCTCCCTCTGAGCTGGGAGGGTGACAACCTGTGATACACACTGCATCCAGCAGCTGTAACAGACTGCTGAAAAACATCTGTCACAGCATTCTTATTTGAAAAAATAAAATAACTGTGTGTAAGACTATTGCATGATTACAATGGAAGTCTCTTCTCTTTTTTTGTGTATTGTACACTTTGCAATTTGCAAAAAAAGCTTCCTACGTATCTCTGCAGAGCATGCCATTTACGAAAACAAAGCTTATAATTCAATAGAATGGCTAAGCCTTTTCCTCTCTCAGTCTCTGTGACTGGGTGTAAAGGCACAGTGCTACCTTTCAAAAGTTGCAGCTCCTCTTAGTAAAGAATAAACCAATTTGCTGTGCTGATTTGGGCTGAACTAGAGTTAATTTTCTTCACAGTCACTGGTGTGAGGCTGTGGTTTGCAGTTATGCTGGAAACAGCTTTGATAATGCAGCAGTGTTTGTTATTGCTGAGCAGGGATTGCACAGTCAAGGTTTTTTCTGCTCCTCACCCCAAGCTGCCAGCAAGAGGGCTGGAGGTGCAAAGGAGCTGGGAGGGGACACAGCTGGACAGGTGACCCCAGCTGAGCCCAGGGACAGCCCAGAGACTGAGGCTTCACACCCAGTGTAGAAACTGTGGGGAGGTGAGTGGGGAACCGGGGCTGCTGCCTGGGCCTGCCTGGGCATCAGTCAGCTGAGCAACTGTTTTAATTTGCATCCCTTGTCTTTCTTGGATTTCAGATCTGTCTTTGTATTTTTTTCCTTTTCGTTACAATTTATTGTTTTGAGCTTTGGGGTTTTAGTTATTTTTACAATTATTAAACTGTTCTTACCTCAACCCATGAACTTTCTTGCTTTTTCCCTTCTGTTTCTCTAACCCACCCTGCTGAGGCAGTGAGCAGCTGTGTGGGACTTAGTTGCTGGTTGGAGATAAACCACAACATTTGAAATTACTAATTCTACCTTAGATTTGTCATACTGGATTCTTTGAAGGCAAATTGTATTTTCCAACCAGCTTCTAACTGAGGTAATTAGAATGATTTGAGTTCACTGAACTACAACTGCAATTTTATACGAGGGTACAGCTATAAAAATTTCCTTAGAATAATTTTATTAATGATCATTTGGTAGCTATATAAAACTTCCTTTCTTATCAAGAAAGAAGTAAAATACACTGAGGTGCTTTCACCAAATAAATCAATATAACTGAAGCATTAAATCAATGACAGTTAAGCTAATAAGTATTAATTCATTACCTGTGCTTGTATTTAAGTTTGTGAAAATGTTTGTGACTGTACATTTGCAATTACAGACTGAAAACAAGTAACTGCCTTTATAAAAAGAAAAATCCATTGTTTCTTAAAATTCTGCCTGCTGCACAAAATTACCTAATTTTGTCCATGGCAGCTGAGTAATGAACATCTCCTTCAGAAAGGAACAATGTTGAGCAAATGACCTTCATCATTAGTCATCCATATCTGTTTGGCACTGCCGATTGCCAAAAGAGAAATAATTTCCTGAGTGAAAAGATGGGTAAAATGAGATTAACATTTGCCCCTTCACAAGTCACCTAATGTCAGCTGCATCCTCCTCAAACCCGAAAGTGTCTGGGAGCCCAGTGAACATTTGATTCCTGGAATCCTGGAGCTGCTGTGCTGTAAAGTTCCTCTCTGGAATTCAGTCCTGGTTTCCAAATGAGCATCATCAACAACAAAGTCTTCTGAAGATCATTGTGGCAAGGCCTGCAAAATGCTTTTTGAAAAGGGAATATGTGCTGCTAAGAGTTATCATCTGCTTTCAGTGCAAGCTGTCGCTTCCAGATTTTCTTTCCCTTGATTTTGTAAAGCATTGCAGATCTGACACCTTCAGTGTCAGGGGAGGAGTGATACTATTGAAGCCTTATAACTCTTTACCAGTGACAACAAATTCTTACAGATTTAGAACAAATGGCTCTAATGCTTTCTGAGGTGAAATTAAAAGGCTTTTTCTTATTCAGAGTAAAATAGAAACAATGACTGCACAATACACAGAAATAACCAGGCATGCTTTATGAGAAGTCAGCACAAGGAGCTGGGTTTCTTTGCTTCCTTCTAGGCATTTCTAGGTGCAGAATTACCAGAGGAAAAAGTTATTTTATAGTTGTTTACCTGTGGGAGAGTGAATCCTGTGAGGTCACAAGGTAAAAGACTGTTGGAAAGTAATTAATAACTTTAAAAGTTATTTTGCATCCTGGTCAAAAATTAGAGAAATCGGTTATCTCTGAGTTTCATGGTATGGGTGAAAAATGCAAATCAAAATATCCTGAGGTTTAGAGGAGAGGTTTTTAGTTTTTTGTTTGCTTTTTTTTTTTTTTTTTTTAATGAGTAAAGTTGTTGGTTTTTTGCTGTTTTTTTTTTAAAGACTGTGTCCTGGACTGTGGCTTTCAATATCAGGTCACAGTACTTCTCTTTGCTTAAAATTCCTATGTCGTTCATATAGGTCTTTTAATATCTTCTGTTATAATAGATTTGATTCAAAACTCATTGGAATTACTTTTCATTGACCTAATTTGTTTAACTATGGAGTCAGAATTACTTAGGCTAGAAGTCAAAGTAATGCATGAGTCTAAATCCTTTTAACCCTTCTGAATGTAACTGAATTCAATTGAGTGAGAATTTGAAATGGCTTATTGTCTTTACAGTAAAGTTCATGTTTTATGCCTTCATCTGGCTGGAATTCTGATTTTTGCCCAATAAATCACTTTCAGTAGAAATATTTTTAGCTTGAACCAACTTGGAATAAAAAGTAAACCACCTTCCTCCCCCCAAAATTTAAAACATTTTCCCTGTTTTAAAATCAGGGGAAATATCCTTTGGTTGATTAAATAACTTGATAAGCACATATAATGGAGCATGTGTGGATCTCTGTATGACCTTCAGATTTCTAGTGGCAAAGCTTAGTGGCAGAGCTCCAGTATGTCTGTAGATTATGCCCAGCCCCAAAATCTTCTTTCATTCACCTTCATGTAGATGGTAGAATATGTGGGGCAAAAGGAAGCATAACTATGCCAGATAAACAGCTTTTTATTTTTTAAAATCCAAAATGCCACTGAGTAGCACAAAACTCAACTGAAATCTTCTGAACTGGGCTGCACTGCAGTGCCAGCTTTTCCACTCCAGTCCAGCTGAGTACACACTGGAGGGTGAAAAACCCCAAAGTTTTCCTAGGTAAGAAATATGTAGAACTTCTTCCTATTTTATGCCTTTAAATATGAAATGGGGCAGAAAAGACAGATTCTCTCCACAACCTGAAAGCCAAGCAGTGAGAGGTGATCCAGAGGAAACTGGCACATGAAACATGGTTTAATTCATTGCACTTTCTGATCCAAGTCTTCCTTAGTTTCCCCTTATTTGCAGCCCTGTCAAAGCTTCAATGCAGGGAATAGAATGGGAACAGAATGCTGAATCTCCAATCTGTCTGTGCACTGTTGGTGGTGAGCAGTAGCTGCAGCCAGGCAGGGCTGAGTGCTTGCTCTGCCCACACAGCCCAGTGTGACTAGCACGGGTGACAGGGAGCCTGGCAGGACTGTCACCCACAGAGCCTTGCTTTCATTTACACCAGGGATCACTTTGCTCATTGCCGGTACTGGTTTTATATTTTATGCGGGCTCTGTAAGAGGTCAGGGCCCCTCTGCTGCCTGAAGGGAAGCAGCAGCGGGAGGGCCGATCCGTGGGCACCAGCCCGGGGAGCCTGGGGGCTGCTCCCGGCACAGAGCGGGGCTGCACAGAGCGGGGCTGCACAGAGCGGGGCTGCACAGAGCGGGGCTGCACAGAGCGGGGCTGCACAGAGCGGGGCTGCTCCCGGCACAGAGCGGGGCTGCACAGAGCGGGGCTGCTCCCGGCACAGAGCGGGGCTGCTCCCGGCACAGAGCGGGGCTGCTCCCGGCACAGAGCGGGGCTGCAGCCTCCCTCACACTGCCCAAGTGTTTCCAGCCCGGCTGGAGCCCTCGGGGCTACTGTGCTGTCCTACAGAGGGCAGGGGGCACGAGTGAGCATTTTAGTGATGAAAACTGTAGTGGTATAAAATAAAGGTAGAGCTATCCTACCCCGGGCCTTAGGTTTAGGCCTGCCAGGCCTCAGATGTGGGCCCATGAAGTAGTGGATAGAGCTGTGGTGCATTAGAAATTCAATTAAGGTATACACATGCTTTAGCTGAGATAGTTAGGATGACACTACCGTAGCTGCCTTAACTCTAGATTGTTTGCATATTTCTTACTCTCACTGCCTATCAGAATGTACCTGTTCTTGTAAACTATTCTTTCTGTATTAAGCCGCCATCTCAAGGAATAAAGGGAAGAATGTGCGATAAACCCCCATTGGGTCGGACCCCGTTCTTTAGCCCCTGATCTTTATCTGCTCCCAGCTTCAGAAAACATCAATCCTTTCTTTTCCTTACCTACTTTTGATAGAACGAGGTGTCTGGGCTTCATTTCCCCGTTACAGGGCAGAGGTTCAACACCCACTTTTCCTTCAGCACACATTTTCCTTTCATGGCTTGGACTGCCCTTTGGGGTATAGAGATGCTGGCAGAAAAATCAATGATGCAGATCAGCGGTGTTCTACTTAAAACTTATATTTGTAAGGTCTTCATAAGATCTGCTGACTTCTGCTTTTGTGATGCTTTCAGAATCTTCCTTTTCTCTCTGTGGCTGCACCAAATCAATGGTGAAATGGGCAGGGTACGGGTTTATAGTCCTATTGACTTTGTTCTTTTACAAGACATCTTACTCTGAATGCAAATTTTTCTTCCTACAATATCATTTGGATCATGAAATCCTTTTAATTTTTTTTCTTGTTCTTGAGCCAGCAGTCATTTTTGTGTGTACTTTCTTTGAAGGTTTTCCTGAATGGAAAGTCTCAGACTCTCACTGGGAGACGCATTTTAAAGGTAATGCAAAGCAAGAGCATTGCTGACTTTACCAGTGACTAACCTCAGAAAAATATATTCCTTAGGTTTGCCATTGAGCTACAAAGGAACAGTATTAACTCTCCAGCACTGACAAATTTAGTTTTTCCAGGTGAGAAAGTTATTCTGAAGGATTTGCAGTCATATTTTTTCTTATTCTGATAACATATATTTTCTATTTTCTTACTTCATTAATTTATCCCCTCCTAAGGCACTTTTTGTAATCTCCTAATATATGTTTACATGCTGCAGGCTTTTATGAATGGCTGTCGAGTCATAGTTTTGCTGTCACATAAATGAACCATCTGATTTCGGTTAAGACCTTAATTAGCCTCTCCATAATTTTCTTTGTTTTAATATCCAAGTCCAGTTTGCCTCTGTCCTTCTTTCAGTGGTGTACCAAGATTACAAAACAGTCTAAGATTTGGAGGCTCACACAAGCTGCAGATGCTTTCCTTCATTTATTTTGACTGGGTCTGATCTGTGCCCTGAGTGTTGCTCAAGTGCCAAAGAAACATTCAGCTTTTGAAATAAGTTCGAGATTCCTTTTTGATCCTCTCCATGGTACATAAGTGCACATAGAAATATTGTATAAATATATAAAATTATGTACTACTAAAATATGGTAAATCCTAGAGACATGAAAATGCTGACATTCTCATTCATAAAATAATTATAAAAACATGTTTCTAGCCATTGATGTATTCTCTAACTTTTCTCTGTACTTCTAGGTAAAAGATTTTGCCTGTAAATTTATTCCATAGATGTTATTCTGCTTTTAGAAAAGAGAGCTATCATTTATGCATGGTGTAGGACCAGCTGAAACGTAAATAATACAGTTTTTAATAATGACATTATTTCTGAGTTAAGTATTATGTTTAGCAGAACTTCACCTACCACAAAATTCCAAAATGAAAGATTTACAGATTTCATCTTGCTCAAATGTTAGAAAGCATTAGATAACTCAATATTGTCAGGTAGGGTGAAAATATATCTTAACAGAAGTAAAAACTCATCAGAATAACAATATACAACCTGATTTATCAGTTTGACATCTGCCCCATGTTTTGCTTTATGAAGCACTTAATTAGATCTGCTACTGCTGTAAATCCCCCTTGTAACAATATGTGTAATTTGTTCAAAGTGGCTCACAAATTTATTAATGCCTTCTGTTCAGCTGCCTCTCTGTATCAGTCATAGAGGATAAATCCGTGACTTTGTCTACGTAATTATTTAGCTTAAAATCAATTTCACTGAACAAGCTGGGAATATAATTGCAAAGAGAAATCCTTAGAAATGAACTGTCAGGAGAGGACTTGGAGCAGTGCTGTACAAATCCCAGAGATGAAGAAGCAGCCTCCTTAGCCCAGGCCAGTTCTGCCCTCAGTCTCCTGACTCTGCTCTGACACAAGAATGGATTGACGTTGATTGCCCTTTGCATTGGGAAAGGAAATTTAACTGCAGAAATGGTAAAAACCTGTCCAAATGGGCAGTTATGCTTGCAGTAGATGATAATTCTAAATAAAGGGCTCTAAAGATTCCTTTCAATGAGCAGCTTGTGATCTCTTGGTATACCAAAGGATGTATAAACAGCAGTGGTGGTGTGCTGAATCACTTTATTTCTATCTAACATTAATCAGTGAGAAAAATACAATAAAATTAATCGTCTTGACCTTTCTTATTGCTTCTAAAATTTCTTCTTGACACATTTTACAATTAAGACTGTCTTCAACATTTCTTTATTGAGGTTATTTCAAGGTCTCTATACTATGAACCATAAATAATTAGTGCATTAATTTTGATTTTAAACATTTTGAGACAGTTTTGTTTGGACTGTAGGTGAGCTCCCTCCCATTTTTGCTGTATTTTGTGCCTAATGAAATTACAATGATACTGTCAGAAATAAACTAAGTGTCCTATAGATCCTGTGAACAAAAAATAGAAGGAATTTTTGTGTATGTTTAAGCCCTTTATACTCTTTCAGTTTAATTGCTGCCTGAAGAGCCTACTTGGTGTTTGAAATGTACTGCTCTTGTAGAAACCAGTAGGAAAAATTGGCCAAAGAGTGAGGATCCACCTGTGGATATCACATAGGAGAAACATCTTTGGTATCTTTGGGTCTCATAAACCCCTACTCCGTGGTTCGAGAAATACAGAAAACTTAAATAAGTAGAGGGTGTGGTAAGAGTGTTTTCACTAGTTTTTATGCAGAAAATTCTGAATAAAACTGAGAATTCTTAGCTTGGTGCTTGGAAGAAGGCTTCACATGCCCTGAAAACAGTGTATTTTCTAAGTTACTGATGAGAAACAAAAGGCTGCTGTACCTACCAACCTGCAGAAAAATGTAATTACATATAAAAAAACAGCTTAGTTAAGATGAAACACCATCCTTTTTTGGATGTTTAGAACTGACAATATTGTAAGTTTTATGCTATAAAAGCTTTTTAAAAGCTATTTATTTTTCAGTAAATTTTATAAGGACTGAAGCTTTGTTTAAAAAGCTTTGGTGGCTATCTTTGTCTCATTCTCACTCTACCTCTCTTATCTCCTTAATCCCATTCCTAAAAGACTAAATTGATGACATTCTCAGGAAATAAAGGGGGAAAGGCAGATTTTTCTGGTAAAAAAGAGAAAATTAGATATTTGTTGAAAATATTACCATTTAGCTGCAGGAGAAATTCGATAGTGACATTCGGTAGTGACATTTTCCAAAAGAAAGCAAATATTCAAAGAGCTTCTCAGGGTTCAGAGGAGGTGATAGTAATTTTCTGGGTAAAAAAGGGCTATTTTGTCAGCCTTGATTTTTTTTTTAATTAATTTAATTTCAAACAGTTCTTTGCCATGGTTTCTCACCTTTCTGTAAGGAAAAGCTGGCATGAAATACTTGCAGGTTTTTTTTTTACTGCAGTAGATCATCTTACTGAAGAAGTGATAGATTGTCATATTAGCTTGCTGGAAGTGTGCCTACTTGGATTCTAGAAAATTTTATATTATCATTTATACATTATGTATTCATAAAAAATTTTAAAAATAGTTTATTTTAGGATTTAACTGCCAATACTAAATATGATATCATGCTATAATTAGAGGGTAAAGGTCAAGTTTTTGAAATAACTTGAACATGCTCTGCTCAAATTAAACAAGAACTCCATGTTCAGCAGGATGAAGCAGAACAAGCAAACTCAGCTTGATGTGTGCTTGGGGTTTCTGCTGTTCACTTGCTACAGACCTCAGGCACTTCAGCATGGAATTCTTTCCCACTTTCCCAAATTCCCTCCAAAACAGCAGACGTGGGAAATGCTGTCCATATGCTCAAACATGATTTGATCCTGAAAGAAGAAAAGCCCCACAAGTAGGCTGGGATGAATCTTGGGGCAGCAGGAGATTTTCTAATGCAGTGGGGTTTCTCACATATCAGTTGTAACATTGTAAAAACAATTCAGCTTTGCAGTCAGACTGCATGGTTACCCATGAAACCTCTCATGTTCCCAGTAAACAAAGGAAACAAGAGGAATCCTCTTCATAAAAGGCACACAGTCCACATACAGTCGGGATTTCCAAGAGTGAGTAAGGACTTGAAGCCTTGTGCAGTGGGTGAGGAATAAGTTAAACAGTTATTTATCAAGAATCAGATTTTATCACATTTCTCAGGTTGCATATTGATGACTAAAAATGCCCCAGTTGGTTACTGGTTAATGAAAATCTTAAACTGATAATTCCTTGCAACTTACTGTGTCTACTTCTCTCAAACTGCATAATACTACACAAGCCTATTATGTTAATTAAATTTTTTTGTTGTGTAATGAATCTGTTAAACTTAATTTTTCATCTAGATCATTGAAGTATCTCCTCAGATGTGATACAATGTACATTTAGTTTTGAACTACCACAAATTAAAAACAACACTCCAAACCAAAAACCTGAACATAACCATTATGCTTTATTCTACTAAAATTCTCTTGGTGAATTTGGGGTGTCAAATGCAGATATTGCCAAATATGCCCTTAAAAATTCCTTGCAAACTGATGCACTTGGAAGTGCAAATGCATACTTATAAAGGAGTGAGGGTTTTGAGTATTGTTCTAAATCAGACATTGCTCACTTACTGAAAATTCCTACTATTTTCATGGCAGTGTAACATAAGCATGAAGAGAAGAATTCCAGCCACCTTCCTGCTCTGAGATAATTTTCCTCAAAATTATCACTAGAAAAACTAATATTATGCATTCTGTCAAAGTGAGAATTTTCTGTTGCCTCTAGGGAGCAGTAAATTATGTACATGTCATAATTAGCAGCATTAGGAGGTTGCATTATTTATAAGGATAGAAACACTCCCAGCAACTTGGCATGCAGGTGTTCTATGTGGTGGTATGGATGAGCAGAGTTATGTAATTGTTAAACCCCCAAGGGAAGGCGTGACTCACACTGCCTGAGTCAGTCTGGAGGAGGTAATTGCTACAAATATTTGCCTATTAAAGGAAAATGTTAAATCAGAAGATAATTCATAATTAAAATAACTTTTTTTTTTTAATATGAAAGATGGCAAAAAGGTAGTTAGCAACCCACTGCAAAGATGTCTTGATAAACACACATTCTTTGAAAATCAGCCTTGCATTAGATTGTGCTTGTAGACTGGAGAGTTGGGTGCTAATTCAGGAGGATGTTTTTCATTTCTGTGGATTAATGAGATTTTTAGCAGACCTGGTTAGCTTAAACATTTTACTAACTTGAAGTTGATCTGAGAGATGAGTTTTCAGTCGAACCCCAGCTGGAGTGGGCAATGGGATACCAGAAAATCTTGTGTGTGTGTGTGTGTGTGTATGTGTGTGTGTGTTGTTGTTGTTCCCCCACATATCAGTAATTAAAACTGAGGCAGGAATTCTAATGAAGTCCTGTTGGCATTCACACAGTAACAGCTGGCTTATTAATTTTCCTTAATATAACTGTGTTACCTTTCAGTATTTGAAAATAGAGTTCAGTTTTGAAGATGCAATTTCTAATAGGTGTTACTTGAAGGGTAAGTAAACGCTTGTAGAACAAAATGGGAGAATGATATTTTGCCACAGCTTGTACAGGCTGCTCTAAGCCAAGAAATAATTGTTAATTAAAACTTACTACTTTAGAGTAAAAAAAAAGGAGTATAATCTTTTCAATCAGACTCTTGTGATACCTATGAACATAAAGCTTTTTTATAAGCTGAGTCTTTGTGTTAGTAAGACTCTCTCTGCAGCAATTTAATTATGAATTGCAAAGTTTAATTTCTGCTTAAAGGAGGTTTGCCCTTTCCCTTCTGCTCAGCAAAGTGAAGGAGCAAATTCCTTCACTTGGTTTTGAATTTAGCCTGGGAGACAGATCAAAGCAGTATTGGAGCAAGATATCCAGGTGCTGTGTAGCCCCACCATCACATTACTACCAAACAGGAAAACGGGAGGCAAAGGGAGGGAGAGAGGCTGGGTACAAACACATTTATTTATCCATGGGACTAATCATACTTGTTTATCCATAGTACTGTAGACTACAAATTATTTTTTTTCTAGGACATGTGGCAGGCAATTTTAAAATCAATAAAAGAGTACAAAGACTTCTGCAGCTGAAACTGCAACTGTACCTTGGGTTACTGCTGCAGGCAAGCAATATTCCTGTCAAAGAGCTGAAGTTATTTATAACATTTCACACCACTAGCATAGTTTGATTTTTTTGTTGTTGTTGTTGCTCCTGAGCTATTTAAGATTCTGTGTTAGAAAGTTTCTTTGTGTTCTATTATTTCAAGACTATTTGCACCCAGGATTCACGAGTGCAGTGATAGTTACGGTTGGCATTGGGAGGTATAACACCAGGAACAAACCTGCTTAGCCTCATTTTAGCCAAAATTTAGCCTGTAATAACCCACCTGTCCTTTACAGCAGCCTCCTGAGCCTTTGAGCAGTCAGACCGGAGGACTGAGTTTAATTCTTAGTGGTTCCAGTAACCTGAAGGGCTGAGACCTGGAGCTTCATTCTCTATTCATTCTGCAAGGTTGAGTTCTCACGTTTTTGGGAGCACTCTGTATGGAACAAAACTAGATGGCATCAGTTTTACAGCTGCAAAGTCAACAGTTCAGTTGACTCTCTCAAATGAAATCAGAATCTGCTTTGACATTTTTTCCTTCAAAATATTGACCTTTTAGCTGAAGTATCTAATCTCTTTGCTACCACAGGAGTAAAAGAGTTCAGCTTGTTTTGTTTACTGAAGTGCAGAAATAAATGGATTGGGAGAGAGCATCAGTGGATATGTACCCGCAGGTATGTGAGCCCCTGTAGTTAACAGAGAGGAGAAGCTACTTCGAAACAGGTTTCCAGGGGGCAGAATCAAATAAATTTTGTTAATTGTGGCTGTTAGGCTGCATTTCTAGTGACTCCTGTCACCTGCCAAAGCTAGGCTTTGTGCTTTCCAATGCTGCTGCTTCTCATGGATGGCTGAGATTTTTAGGGCCATCAGTTTTTTGCTCCCTGTGTTTGGATAGATAATTGATACATGCCATTTCTGAGCTCAGAAATCAGAATTTACTATGCTTTCAGCTTTATATAGTGGAGTGAGATGGAAATAATAGAGCATCTGTAATGTTTCTTTGGATCTTGAGCCACTGACCTAGATTATGTGACTGAAGTAGACAAATTTGTTCAGTTTCTTGCCAGACAGCCCACAGTGCATGAAATATCAGGTTAGCTGGTTTACTGAAATGAAAAACTCTAGAAGAAGAAAAAAAAGGGGGAGAAGTCTGGCTATAAAACTCAAATTAACAAAGATTTGAATATTAAACAAAAAACTCCTCAAAGTGTAAGTAGAGCAATTTAAGTTTTACCTGTCAAAAAAATCAATTTATGTTTTTTAGGGTTGTTCAGAAGATTCTGTTTATATCATCTATATGCCTAAAATATAGAAATACCTTTGTATTATTTATATATTTTTAGATTATGATCACAATTCAGATTACACTTCTTGTAAAATGTTTTTTATACTGAATTATTCAACTTAATGTCTCTTTGGTCATTCTATATCTCCCATTCATCTAAAGTACATTTTTTTCCAGTTTTGTTGAATCTGCAGAAGTTTTTCACAGACTCCATTAAAATACAGCTGAACTTTGCAGGCAGCTGGGGCTTAAAGACACCAACAAGATTGTTGAAGAAATCTTGCCTGGTTGCCAGATTTTACATCTAAATTCATTATGGTTGTGATGTGACTTATTTGGAACAATCTGTTTGGGTCATGGACTGCCCTGTAAATACCAGTGACTGCCCTGGAAAGCCCTTGGTGTAAAAAAATGCTGGTTTTTACTCTCTTAGGTGAATGTGTCTGGGAGACATCATTCTAAAGTCTTTGCATTTTTTCAGAGTTCACACAGAAAACATCCACGTCACTAAAATATCAAGCTGTGTATTCCACCACGGCTATGCAGTGGCTACATTTCATTGTCTGTGCTTGTTTTTAAGGTGTCATGGTCTGCAAAGCAGTTAATCAGGTGCAGAAAAGAGGGTAGAGTTGATGCAGCCCATTAAAAACGATATAAAAGTGTGCACAAAGGCAGAGATGGGCAGGTTTTTCCTATGGAAAAACACTTTGAAATAAAACACCTCTCTAAGGATTCCTCTTTTCCTTCCTAGGAATGGAAATGAAGATGTGAAAGCTGCTGGGCTGCACTCTGCACAAGGTGCATTCATGGAAAAAATGAGATTTCTAGCAAGAAATGAAGTATGCTTATAATTGCCAGGCTATTAGTCTAGCAAAGAGCAAACTGCCTTCTGACTCTTGTGACTGACTTATGGCTGGGAGAGCAGAGGGCTCTGCTCTGGGTGTTTATCTGCAGTAATAAGCAGTGGAATTAGTCCTCTGGGTTGGCTGAAGTCCTGCTCTCTTCTCAGCAGCTGGCAAACACACTGAAATCAATCTTGCATCTTTCACAACTTTTGGATTCAATTTAGGAAATAAATACAAAAATGATCAGCATTTTTCTAGCAGATGAAGACTAAAATGTACTGTTATCATTAACAGCTTCAATAAGAAACAAGGGCAAAGCCAAGGCAAATACATCACAAATTTATGCATGCCACTCTGCTCAGAATCCAAAGCACAGGTAGCCTGACAGCTCTATTTGTTCATCTGTTTTAAATCTTCAACACAGAAGGACTTCCTCCAAGAAATCCCTGTGCCTGTTTCATTTAAGGTCTAAATAGTCTGGTTGTGGAGTTTGCACCACTCCAAGTCTTATCTTGGTCCCTACTGATTTTGGAGTGTCAGGGGAGAGTAATTCTGTGAATGATGGGCCTATGAAGCTGCTGAATTTTGATAACCCTGAGGAGTAGGCTGGGAAATTGTGTTTTAATCTCTCTGCACTACCATTATCTTATTTTGCAGCACTATTTGTTGCTTCTTGCACGGGGAGACTGATATCTGTGAAATCTTCTGGCCCAGGCTGGAGTTCACTGTAAAGACTGCTTCATGTAACCGGGCACAGATTTGGTGTACTGGCAGACAGAGTAATCCTACCTGTTAACCTTTACATTTTCTACTGTGATATTTCCCACTTTCTGCCACATCACCTCCCTGCTGGCACTGAGTAGTGCTGCACCATTGGGACTGCCTGCCAGGGCCTCCTTTCTGAACCATGTCTCAGGCTGTTGCTGTAAATTTTTATTCCACAAAGCATTGCTTTATGCTTTAGCTAATTCCTGTCAAGGTCAAACATCTTATTGCCTGATTTAAGGTGTATAGAACTATGTGTTACAGCATTGGTCTGAGGGAAGAAATACTGTAAGTGGTGGTTTTGTCACCCAGATCTTGTCTGTCTCCTCTGATGCTGTCTTTTTATTGCCCTTCTGTTGTCTGACCACATTATGTTCCATCTTAAACAGGTGGATGTGATTATTTTTTCCAGTTAAGCAAAACTTTAATGACTACAGTACATTTATCTAAATAGAAAAGAAAATCCGTAACTCCTACACAGCTTTTAAAATGTTGACTATGCAGCATAGTTTTGTCAAGCTAGTCTGCTTAAAAGTGCTTTCACACCAAGTCCTTTCTGTGAGTTAGAGATTATTGATGCTTTGTTTCTTGTGTGCAGTACATGTAATGTGCTATTCTGTCGATGAGGTTTAGGCGGTTTTTGTAGAATATTCCCTTTTATGTCCTTGAGCTTATTGGGTTTCTTCTCCAGAATATCTAATGTGACAGGCAATTCATGCAGCTTGTGCTTCAGTTTCCTGCACTGCTGTTTTAATAGTACAGGCTATAGTATGAAATTTCCCAGCTTTTGGTTCTCTTCCTCTGTTTGCCTGGGTGTGTCTGAACAGTAACACCCGGGTCACAGCCACAAAGTTCCTTCCCAAGAAACAAATTGTTCGGCAGTACTCCGTGATGCTGTGTTTTCCAAATGGCCTGATTCACTCCCAAGGCAAACAGGACACTGTGCAGGGAAGCACAAGACGTTTTCAGTGAGGTCAAGAAGTGCTGTTTGTCCTTGTGGCCTCATTTGCATCCACAGGGGGAGCACCTTTGTCATAGCTGCAGCAAAGGAACAAGTGCAAAGCAATCCTGTCACGTTATTTCCGGCGATGCAAACATGCCAGGAAGTCACTGTGCCAGGCACTGCCTTTGCAGGAGTCACCATGAGGGAAAGGACCAAGAGTTCCTGGGTGCCACTGCAGAATACCAATGTCCTTGTCCCAGTTATGGCCTTATAGGGCAGTCTCTTAAGTTACTTAAGTAATTGTTAATTGTGTTGCTAGGAGACAGGATGTGCTAGATCACTCTAAGAAATGTTTTTCATTAAATCCAAAGAGACTATGGAATACCCCTAATGTTCTTAGAGACCTCTTATTAAGGGGAATTGGCAAAAATTTAACCCAGCAGTGTATGATCAAGGAAAGGCACCAGTTTGTGTTAAAGGCCATGGATGTTCCGAAGGTTCCAGAATAAACAGTGTTACAGGCCTGTCTACATTGAGCAATTTATTCTGCTTTTGACTTAGGCCAGAATAAAGTTACCACTCAATTTTGCAGTGGAACTTACTGCTTTTGCAAAATGTTTTTGTATTTAGTTGTGGAAAAAAAGTAGTAAAGAAGCAGTTGAAACTGCATATTCCCTTGTTAGCTTTGTGCTGCCTGGGGACTTCATCAGTCCAGAACAAAGCATTTTACAAAAAACTCTGGCTTCACTGACCTCGGTGAGGAAGGAGTTTAATTCCCTGCCTTTAGAGGAAGTCTCTCTTTGATGAGAGTGAGGAGCAAGGATAAAATCCAAGAGCAAGCAGAATGAGTAGTTTTCTATGCTCTCTCTGTTAGACAAATAGAAACTTTTTGTTTCTCTCTAGACTGAACGTTTTGCACCAGTTAGAGTCTAGAATTAGTCTTAACTAAACAGTGTAAAGTTTAGGGAGCTCCACTGAGATCAGTTAGATAATTGTGAGTTGAGGCTTCAATTTTGACTAAATTTTAATAAGAGTTTAAATTTATTTATCTGTTTAATTAATAGCAGTTATCAGACTTCTCCAAGAAAATTTTTAAACCAAAAAAGGAGAGTGTTATGGTAGAACTGAATTTGAATCATTAAAGCATGAAAATGTACAAGATTCTCTATTCTTAAAAGGAGTTTCAAATATGAATATTGTGCAATTAGCTTGTATGGTTCCCAACTGAACTTCAGTGATTTCTATTGAAAGAAATCTCTCTGTCAAACATATACTGAATTAGATTTCCTTTGATATTTCAAAAAAGCTTATTGTCTTTAGGGTTATAGATTCTAGGACTATTTACCAACCTATTCAATAAATTTCTATAATTTTGGAATAAAGCCTGAGGGTTTAACCTTAGCTATCAAACTCTTTTTTAAAATCTGTGATTTTAAAGGCACACCATTAGGGGGTGATTGTTCCGGTTTCTTTGCTGTTGTGCCACCAACTTTTCCTTTTTGAAATTAATAAATCTTTCAAGACTGGAAACAGTGGTTTCTGTTTCCATGAAGATTATTTACCTCAGCTGCAAGAAAGGGAAGTTTCCAGTTTTGAACTGGAAGAATTGCCTATTCTCAACTGATAATTGCTGTATATACCTGAATATGTATAACAACTGCTCTTTTGCTTAGCACTCTGGGGGAGAAGAGACGAGATCTGATTTTGCTTTATATATAAAGTCTGCACTTTGATCATTAAATAAATTAGATAGAATACTCATTTAATACTCATGTTATTGCTGGGTAATGATGCCACTCTTTCAATGTAATATTTTGGCTTTAGGGCTATTAATGTCTAGCTATGTTTTCTGTCAGCTATGCCATAGGGCTGCTGTGCAATGGATACTCTTTTATATATACTTATATATATACTTATATATATATTTATATATAGATACTCCTACAAGTGCCAGTAAGATTATAGTGGGCACTGAAGAGCAGTTCTGAGAAGTGCTGTGAGGAGTATTAAATGCTGCCAAATACTCTAATGAGGGGAAGGCTGTATACAGAATACTGAGCAATGTTTCCTTCCTCTGGGGGCAGACAGGGCCTGGAAAAGCCCTGCTGGAGGGCACTTAGGGATGGCCAGGAGAGCAATTGCATTAGGCTCAGCTTGGGAAGGGCAGAAGGCAGCAGGACCCCTCAGCCAGCCCATCCTCACCTCCCACCCTGCGGGGGTGCCAGGGCTGGGGTGCTGCTGCCTCTCTCCCTGCTCTGGCATTTGCCTGCACTGTGAAACGAGCCTTATCTCACCTCTGCAGCTGAATGAGAGCCCTGTGAAGCCACTGATCTGCTTCTTTTGGATTCAGTGGGCTCCAGATTGAGATAATAAAGAGAGAAGATGAAATAATGAAAAAATAGTCTGATATGCATTAGAATCTTCAGCTGCTGGATGAATCAGAGGGGAAACTCCCACAGACTCAGTGCACATTATTTCTCCTCTTGCTTGAAAGAACATATTTGCTACTTATAAATTCAACATTTGACATTATGAAATCCAGGTAGTTGACTAGATTTAAAAGCCGTTTGCATGTAAATCTCTTGGTTTGGATGTAATTTTTTTCTAAAGTCCGTTTTTGTGACTACATCAAGTATATCAAATTTTGTTCTTGCATTTGCAAAGTGGGAAAGTACTTTGCTGACGTGTTCTTCTTGTGATTAACTAAGGAACTTTTATAGGGTTGGAAGCCTGGATCCTTTTCTAAGGACAGGGATCTCCAGGAGTTTGCAGTCAGCAGCTTCCACAGTCAGTGGTCAGCCTGAGCAGTCCATCTTTGCAGAGGAGAACACGATGAGGAAACAGCAACAGGTAAAATGAGACACTTTGGTCTGGGGCAAATCCAATCCCAAATGAAAAGTTTTCCAATCAGACTGTTTTAGGTAATGGAAATAAATTAGAAAAGCAAAGAATAGGATTTTCCATAATTCTTAAAATAATTAAATACTACAGACACAGTCTATGGGTATGATTAGAAAGAAAAAATATGAAAGATTTACTAGATCTAAATGTCCAAAATGGAAAATGTCACATGGGCAACTTGAAAATGTATTGCAAGTCCACTCTACAAACCCAGGAACTGAAAATGGGTTATTTGGTTGAAAAAAATATTTTTCCTCTCCCTATGTGGAGAATTGCAAGAAAATGGATCTCCCTTTAGAGGGGGAGAAATCCCCAAAGTTATTTTCTTTAATTGCAAGCCAACAGGTGAAGGAAATTAATGCCCATGGACCAAAAATGTGCTTTTCAATGCATTGGGTTCTTTTCACCTGATTTGCTGATTTTTTAATGTAGCAGGAAGTTCACACTTGTTCCTGTCTTGAACATTCTGTAGAGAAATAGATATCAGACTAAGAGGAGAACTCTGGATATTTGACATGATTACCGCACAAACTTTTCCTAAAATGGTTAACAGGCTCTTGATTGAAAAGATCTGAGTTTTATTCTTTCCTATGAATAGTTAATGGCTCCTTGTTTCTGATAACAGTCCTTAGTCTCTAGGCTGATTTTAAAAGAAACTCCAGCATTTCCTTCACTTGGAGCCCTAATGTGGGTCACAGCTCTTTGTGATAGAAGCACAGAAGACAACAATGCTGTGACAGGACTTTGGAACTGTTTAAATGTAGTGACTTCAGCCCAAACTGTAAAACTGAATTACAAAATCCTATTTTTTATTGTCACTTTGTCCTGTGCTTTCTAGATGAGAAGCTTGCATGACTTGTGTCCTGTAGAGTTGCACAAGATTTGCAATACTTTCGTCTCATATATGTAAGGTAATCAAGCTCACCTTTCCATTTATAAGTTATTTTCTAAACATTTTCGTGTTTGAAGGTTTACTAAAGCAAATAAAAAGT
Source organism: Cisticola juncidis (assembly GCA_013400215.1). NCBI lineage: Eukaryota > Metazoa > Chordata > Aves > Passeriformes > Cisticolidae > Cisticola > Cisticola juncidis. The sequence goes on from VXBR01000802.1 coordinate 2,052,794, forward strand.
TTAGTGATTTGTGCTACATAAAGCATACTTTAATAAGAAAGGGAAAAAACAGTTGTTTTCTAGTAGCTGTCATGAGTCAGCCTCTCATATTTTTCATTTAGTCTGACATATTTACATACGTATTACAACCTACCGGAAAATAGAAATATAGAATAAATTAAATCAAATGCAAATAAATATTTAATTCTGTTTATATTAGCTGCCTATGTTGAGAATGGCAATAACTGAGGTTCCTGGAAAGGGTTCTTTGGAAGTTTGTATCTGGGTGAAGAAAGTGAAATTAAATACTTAGTGTCAAATAGTATGTATAAATAAGATATGAGTAAGGTACCTATACCAATATTTGACTTAGCATTCTGGGAGGAAAATCTGATAATAAATCTCAGTAAATGGTCTGCTATACCAGGAATACATTAGGATAGTTTAATTTTAAATTCTTTTGGCATCAGTTCTTTAATGTTTGTGTATTTCTGTATCATGCAACTAGTTTTCCATTTGAGCAGGAATTGGATTACTCTCTGCTGTTCAAATTAATTGTCATATTACTATCAATAATATTGGATGGATTTTCCATAACTCTTTCAAACTGAAAAATTTTAGTGTTGCTGCATTACTCCCCAGACTTAGTCACACTCTTAAACCTCTGAAGAAGTATGAAAATAACATTGATTCCAAGTAGTTAGAAGAAATTGGTTAGTGAGTTGATAGATTTTCAATTATCTTTCATTAGAAGGACTTAAAGCTAGCATATTAGTAGAACAAGAGAAAGCTTCAGAATTGCTAAGTATAAGTGTTTTAATTTTTCAATGGCAAGAAAGGATAGATAAATCCTGCTCTACATGTGTTCCTTGAACAGAGACTCCTAAAGAGAGTCTTCACTGCCTAATGGCCAAAATGCCATTATCTGTCTCCAGCCCCACAATTTAGTGGGGTAAAGCTGTTTAAGGGGTGTTATCTCTCTGGAGATTTTTCTTGCATGTCTTTTGCATCAAAAGTTTAAAGGATTTGCAGAAGCTGCATGTTGAGCCCCTTGTCTCCCCTCGTGACCAGGTGCCTTGAAGTGGTCACAAAACATGGGCAAGTCTGGAGCTGGATCTGAGCAGTAGCAAGGGGATCTGCAGCAACATCTTGCAAATGATATTTTATGGTTACTCTGGGTGTTGGATTTAATTGCCAGTAACAGGTCAGGGTCACAGAGAGGGGTTCCACGAGTTTTTTGTTTCATCATCATTCTCAGTGAAGGTAAAGACATAAAAGGTGGTAAAACTCACACCATAACAACAGGAGCCAAAGTTCTCTTTGTTAGAAGACCTTTTAAAACAAGTTTTTTAGCCAATAGACTAAAAAGCTTACAAGCCCCTACTTAAGCCAATCACTAAAGACTGCACGTACACCTTACAGCATACAGTAGTTGCTTAGTCTGTGCTTCTTGCACCTCAGAAAATTCCTATGCTCCAAATATTTCAAGGCCTAAATTTAAACTCTGTTTCAAAGCTCTGTCTATGTAAGCTTATTGCTGCACTGTGAAAGTCCTCTGCTTTTTCAGTTCCCACATCTAGGTACGACCCTGAAGAACATATTGGTTCATACAAACGATTTCTGCATGTGCAAATGCTTTCAGAGTAAACGTTACAGCTATTTTAGTAGAAAAGCATTGTTTTGCCATTGTGACTGCTTAATAATTAATGTCAGGATTGTATTAAACAACTATTAATGCTTTGAGGTTTCTGAGTTTAGGAATGTTCGTATGTTAGGGGACTGCTGTGTGTTTGCCACCTCTTAGGGATCCATCAGTATAAATGACATGACCAATCCATTAAAAATTTAATTTCAAAGCCCTCTCTAAAACCTCTGTCAGAGTTGTCAAACAATGATGGGGCAGAAACTACAATTTCAGCAGTATGTAAAGTTTTAAATGGTAGTCTGTGATGCTAGTCAGTATGGCTAAAAGGAGATGAATATACCCTCAAGGGCAACCTTGCAAATACCTGTCATTTAGAGGTAGATGAAATTGAAATTTACCCCTAACTTATTGCTCATATTTCCCCATCCCACAAGTAATTTTCAGCTATTCATGCATGCTCAGCATCTAGGTTGGAACTGGAATTTGGTATCAGATGATTAAAGTGACAAACTAACAGTAGGAATCAGAACAATGTTTTTTAGAGTGTAATGTCTCTGAATTAGGGTGGTGTTTTTGTGTAGCCTGAAGGGATTTGGGTAGCCAGTGCTGAAGCGTGGGAGAGAATATGGTTTGATAAAAGCACTGCATACTTCAGATACTGAATTGTATCTTAGCAGCAGTGATATCTTGGAAAAAGGCTTTTTCTGTTTCTATTCACACTGCATGCACATGAATATACTTGCATATGGGTTGTGTTTTGATTTAATTTGGGGATAAATTTATTTCATTCTAAGCACAGGTGAATTTAAAACACCATTTAAGCTACATTTATTTCAGCCTATGATTATTTGTTGAAAAAAGACTTTGGGGAGCAAAAAAAAAGCCTGTATATTAAAATTGGAACAAAATTATGTATGTAACGGTTTTATACAAATAACCAGCTTGCAAAAGAGATGGGGTTTGTTAAGGATAAATTTTACATCCAAATCATTAATCATTCCTAAATTTTTAAATCTTAATCAGATCAGAGAGAGAACAGTCAAATACTGAATTGTGAGAGAGAGGTACCCAACAATATCATGAATCTACTTCAGCACAGAAACAACAACAAAAAACCTCAGTGATTTTATGATCCCTATTTACCACAAACTCTTTCTAATTAGGACTTTCAAGCAGTTAACCTTGAATTTATCCTTTAATGTGATTATACAATTAAATCTACCTCACAAATGATAGATCATTTCTGATCTAGCTGTTTCTGCTTTCATGATGATAAACTGAGTGAAATATTAAGACTTTTATTCATTGATTCTTTGTTTTGTTTTGTAATGATATGATTTCGGACAAATGAGTGATATCTGCACATCACTGCAGAAAATGCTCAAAGGTCAAATATAAACAATGTGCAATAGTTTTAACATTTTACTTCAAATAATATCCAAGCTAACCCTAAGCAATTTTATGCCGTTTGTAGACTGTCTGGGAATTTTCAGTAATATTTCTGCTATTTTCCCCTGAATTTCCCTGTAACATACTCATTTCTTAATGCAAGATCAGAGCGTTTCAAGATGCGGATGGCTGGTGTGTGACTAACAGTGTTTAATAACGCTTGTGAGAATGACTAAACATTGGCTGAAAATATTTCTCTGCACTGGAACTGCAGTGAAATTGCTGTGCTGAGAAAATTGCTGTTGAATCAGAATGCTGCTCAAGTAAATAGAATAATTTGTTTCATTCATTAGGGTCACTAGACAAATTAGCTGCAGCTTTTCCCACAGACTGACACTACTACATTAAATAGTGGAAGAGTGGCAAATGCAGAGAAGTGCTGATGGAACAAGGAAATTATTTGAAATATTAATTCTGTGGAAGCCTCTATCAATATTCTTTGCAGATTAAATTATCCTAGTGTACCATAAATTCTCAGCTGTAACAAATACCAGTCTCTTATGTATGTCTGCACATTTTTATCTTTCCTGAGTCCAACTCTCATGAAAGTCAGCAAGGAGGTAAACTATAAAAATTTCTTAACCGAACAGTCTTAAAGGTGGGTGCTTAAATCTGGCATTTAACTGCGTGGTGACCTTGTTTCCATAGATTGCTGTGGCTCTGGTACAGGACAGGAATATAACTATAATCTTTAATAGCCAGGCACCCAAGCTTCTGGTTTAGGTGGGGGCAGGTTTTGTATAAACTTATCCAGTTCACATTGCTTGGTCTCAGGGCACAAATCTGCTCACAGGACAGGGAAGCACAGGGTGAACTCCTTCCCAAATGTCTCCCTGACATTCTGCAAATGAGAGCCCTCCCCAGCCTCCCTCTAAAAGTGTCTTTGTTTAAGTCCTGGGTAGATTTTACTTCTATCAATATTTCTAAAGCCTCAACCTTTTAAGAACAAGTTTAAAATTCGGTATATTTACCTGATAAAAATAATTAGTTTTCATAAATAAACTTTTGGTGGTGTTTTAGTTTTTAATACCCTGGACAACTGTGAGCATTAGGAATTTTTCTCCACACCTTTTTTATATTAGCATATAGAGTTAATTTTTTTCCTCTTATACTCCTGAAGTGTAACTGCATGAGTGCAGTGCATCAGAAATGGACTTTATGTGAACAGGGAGTTTTCAACTTTCCCTCTGCTATGTACACGATGAAAACTTTTTGCAGCAACAGCTGTTTCACCTTGCCAGAAATGCATCAGTTGACATAATAATTCTATGCATTTTGAAACACTGGTAACACACGGAATTTTATCTAGTGGACATATTCCCTTGGAATTTTCCTGCTTCTCCAGCAGCCAGACTAGAGGCACGACTGTCCCACTGCCTATTTTACCAGGACCAGAGTTTTATGCACTTCTGCCTCTGTGTAATCCTGACACTGAAGCAGCTCAGTTTTGTAGGATAGACACAATTCAGCTGTGGAAGATGTTATTGCGCAAAGATAATGAGATATTTTTTTTTATCTGAAACATAATTCTGTGGTAAAGTGTTTTGGTATGAGAAATAGAGCTGGCTTTTTCTGATACATGATTGAATTTTGCAATGTATACTGCATTCAGTAGTGAATCTGTAAGTAGGCACAGCTGAGCAATTCAGGGTCAGGGCTTTCTGTTCTCTGTGTAATGCAAAAAGCAAAACATGGAGGCAAAGAGCCCCTCAGCCTTTGAAACTTTAGAAATCAGGTTTGGTCCTTTGAAACTAAGCTTTGTTGGATTATTGTTGGATATGTTTTGATTGGACAAGTGAAGCAGAAAAGAATTTATCAGGAATGTTTCCTGTGATGGAAATGTCTTAACAGCATGGTATCCTATTTTTGAATTGTTTCTCTTTCCTTATTGTATTTGGTTATGAAAACAGAAAATGGTCTGAGTCAACCTCTGAAGACACAGTTAGTAAAATAAATCAGGAGAATTACTGTAAGGAGGTGTTGCAATGAAATGGTAGCATGTGCTGCCGTTATCATGTTTAATAAAGGTGTCAGAAGCAAAATACACTCATTAATTTGTAATTCCCTAGGTAATTCTGTTCACTGCTGTTTAGATTCCACAAGAAAACCCAACAGGAACTCATAAAGCAATGCACCTTTAACAGTCTGCATAATTTTATTTCCAGACTCACTTTGTTCCAAAATAAGGTATTTTTTGAAATAAGTGTGGTGGACAGAAATAAAGATTTTGGTGCTACTTCATTGAATTGGATGTTTTCCCTTCTAAATTTCCCTAGCAAAATTTCTGTGTGACATGACAAGTGTCTGGTGGGTTACATGACTTCTCTCGCTGAAGGATTCCACTTTACTCAGGATTTTTATCCCCTGGATATGTCTTTGCTAGGAGGTGCAGATGGAGGGATTTTCGTTCTTGGTTTCACTGAGGAATGAAACCCCTCAATGGTGGGGACTGTGCTCAGTGCTGATGCCTCTAAGTTACTATTCAGGAAAATTCTATAAAATGAAGGATTTCATCTCTGATTCTCTTGGACTATGGGCAGTGCTCTGCACAGGTTTGCAACTCAAAAGGAGCTCTTAAATTACTCGGCCACTGGGGAAAAACAAGTAATTGTTACCCTTGCTGATCATTTAAAAAAGAATCCTTGGTTTTCTGTTTACACCTAAAACAGTTCAGAGAAAATATTTTTGGGCTCTTTCAGTTCTCTGTAATTATTATTCACTCTCTAACCTCTTTAGTATGCTGGATCACAGTCTGCTTTCTGTTTGATCCAGAAGGTGAATATCCTCATCCTCCAACTGTCCCGTTATTAGAAATGGAATTGTGTGGAATCATTTTTCCATGTGACTAATGAATCACTCTGGGATCCTGTTCTATGAACTGCAGGGTTATTTTACCTGACTGAGCAATAGTTTCCAGCTGTGTTTAGTTACCCTGAATTCAGCTGGATTCCTTCATCATGGAAAGTCCTGCTATCAGTTGGTGCCTAACAGCTCTTTTTTAACTTTAGACTTCGTTAGTCTAATCTATGCTTCAGGTAATATTTGCTGGATTTTGGCACAAATGTTCAAGCTCCTTCAGGATACACTATCCTGGTAACTCAAACTGAGATTCCCGAAGTTGGTAGACAGTTTGGAATATGTTCCTTCAGTTCTCTTTGTAGTGATTTCCTCAGCAAAAGGGAATATTAAACCATATATTTAGTTCTGTGCCTAAATATGTTTCATAATCTTCTATCAGAAAGTAATTAAAATTCAATTCCCTCAAATAGTCAGGCCACTTAAGGAAATGTATTCAATCATGGAATTGACACCACAGATTTTTTGGATAATAAATGTGCTAAATGGGCACTTGGCATCTCTACTGTTCTTCAGTCATAAATGAATTTTATACTGTCATTGCTTCAGTGGCAATTTAGGATTGAACTGTTGCCATGCAGTCTATGCTATGACACTTATGCAGTCAAAACACACTGAGTCACTGGAGTTGTCCTTAACACCTCAATGATTACAATGATTAGAATTTAGAAATATTTGAGTCTGATACAAATCTTGCTTTATCTATTTTGCTGACAAATGTTGGCCAGACAAGAAATAACCCTTACAGAATTCAGCAGGGTGAGTAATCGAAGTTCTTTGATAAGTCTGATATCAGAGTACCAAGATAACTGAGTTTTCAATGCTTATACATATGACTGCAAACTTTGATTAGCTTTCTAGCCAATCAATGCCACAGGGCATCCTATCCCTGTTACCATATCACACAAACATTTATTATTAGTCTCTTTTCACTTACATGATTTGGAGAGGATGAAGTCATACACTCCTGATTTTCTTGCTTATTTAGAAAATATTTTTTAAGAGTTGGCAGAATTGTGTAGTTGTACCTACATCTTCACCAACTGATGCTTGAAAGCACCTAATAACATAAGTAAAGTATGAATTAATGCAGGCTGCTCTCAAGAACACGTGAAGAAACTTCACAAGGACAGGGAGGGAATGGTATGTCGGGATCGAGGGTGTAATTTTAAATGAAGTTAGGTTATTTCCCTCCTATTTTCATATCAGCTCAATTACACTGACCTGCTTCTTGAATCAGTGAACAATGATTTATCTGTTTAGCTACAAAATGAGGGGCTTATTAAAAAAAAGTAAACCCCAAAAGTAACCACCAATAAATAGAAGTCTGGAGCAGTGTCCCAGTTAAAATGGTGATTTACTGCAGATATTCAGAGATATAACTGAGTCTCCTGTGGATGCAGACAATAGCAAGTTAAGTGGTACCATTTATCAGCTGAATTTGTATCATTATCCCAGAGTTAATATGCAGGGAGAGCTGCTTTGTCCTTACTGCTGCTCCAAGAGCCTTTCAGGGACTGTTATAGAGCAAATCTAGGATCAGTAAACAGCCCATAGGAATTTCTCTATTTATGTTGTTTTGTTTTTTTTGGACAGCTGATACATTTTCAGTAGGAGCTTAAAATCCCATTTTTTAAAGGTCTTGGGCTTACTATGAAACTCTTTTTAAAAAATAATCTTACCTCTCTGACATTGCTGGCTTGTGTGATTTAGGATGTTATTTAACAGATGCCTCCAATCCATTTCACTCTAAGCACCCCCTTGTGTCACTTGCCTGGGAGCAGCGAACCCTGGCCTCAGCCACTTAGAGGGTTTTGCTCTTTTCCCCTGGGAACTGGTCATAGAGTGTTCAAGGAGGCCTTTGGTGAATGATTTCATATATTCATACAGTTTCTATTTTCAAAATTGTAATATGTGTTCTGCAGGAGATAACGGTGAGGAGAACAGGGCAGAGTTACTGCTCTGAGTTTGCTGCTCTTGTTATGATCAGTTGATTTATTCCATGTTTTGCCTGCTGCTCCAGCACAGGTCTGGTGTTTTGTACAGGAGTGTGTACAAGTGAGTGAAATGTGCTGGCATTTGGTAGAATAAAATTCCTGATGGCTTCCTCTGTTGCTGTTCATTGTAGGATCAGCTGTGCTGCGATTTGGATTTTCATTATTTTGTGGCTTTTTTTTCCTTCTTTTGTTTTATAGATGATTTCTCCTGTGACATTCATTGCTGTACTAGACAAGCTGGATTTTTTTTTCTCATGTGTAACTAAATGTTTTTGACAGTCAGGATAAGAACTGTGAATGGGTCCTAATTTTAATGTTTAGTTACATAGATATATAATTATTAAAAAAATAAAACAAACACCTTATTTTTTTAATATTGGAAGGGGGTAGAGGGAAACTCCTGAATTGTACTCTCTTAAAAGTTTTGGTCATAATTTGGACTGTCAAAATAGGATTGTGGATAGTATAGTGAGATTTTTTGGAAATTAGTTTTGTGTTTTATTTGCCTGTGATATGGTTTCAGCCTTTGTAAATATAGAAACCTTTGGTTTCTCTATAAGTGTTTGCTTATGTTTCAAGGTTAAATCCTTCTCTGCCTATGATAGACAAAAATTTGTATTACCTTTCAGTTTCAGGCATTGTAATAATCTCATTTTACTTGCTATCCTTGTGATTCTTTCGCTCCCATGTTTTACTTTTTTTTCCTAAGTTCCTAAATCAAAAGAACAAGGTGGCAGCCATGCAGTTGTATGTCAGTGCCTTACAGAAGGGACTTACAGCTTTTAGGATGTAACAAATAATTTAAATTCTTGTCATTTGCATGATGGTCTCCAGAAACTGGCATAAGACATCACGAGAAGGCAAAGTGCCAGTGGAACATCAGCTGGCTGTGAATGCTTGCAAAAGACAGTGAATACATTTTCAAAGGATTAAAAATCATGGCCTAAGGGAGGTCCAATCATACCTACCCAGACCATGTTTGCTTCTGGTTAACATAAAAATAGAACTGCCACGCTTTGAACAGTTGTGATAAAAGTGCTGTGCAGTGTTTGAACTGAGGTGAACACAGTGATTCATCCTTGTAGGAGCTGGCTCATGTGAGGTGCCACAAAATGGAGGGACATTTCTTACCATTTACTACATCCCTAAGTGCCAAGAATCAAATGTATTTCTGCAAATTAAGAAAAATAAAGTGGAGAAATTAGTCACAGTTGCGGTTTCACAAGTCCATGACAAAGTGCCACTTATATTTAGAAAACGAGGAGTTTGGAGCACAGGGTTCTGCTTCTCCCTACAGCCAGGGGTGTGTGTGAATGGAAATTGTTGGCTGGAAAAAATGTAAAGCATATACAGTGATGTGAATGAAATCTATTACAAGTTATCTCCCTGTATTTCCATAAACTCTCTCCTTGAAATATCCGGATGCCTTTGGTCACTGTCATGCCTTACATTGATCAATGCAACATCAAATTTAAGGATAACAACAAGGAACACGTTAAGGACAAAGAATCTGCAGCTATTCTTGTACAGTACCATACTTGAAATATATGAATAAATCCTGGCTTAGTTTGAAAACTGTGTTTCAGGCTTTTCATTAAAAAATTTCTCTAGCTAATCATATATTTCTATAACCCTTTTTCTGTAGTGAGGAATTCCCCAAGCTAGGTCTGTTTTGGGCACCCTTTTTTCCAACTGAGCTGGATGTGTCTTGGTGGTGTTTCACTGAATGAGCCATTGATTCAATTCAATTAAGGTTAAAGCCAGTTTCTTTTAGCTCCTATTTTGCCCTTTCTGTTACAGTCTTCAAGGATTACTGCAGGAATTCCAAGTACCAATGATGTTTGTGAACTGGAACTGCTCAGAAAAGTGAAAGAAACCTAAATTCTAATTCATTTAACCTTTAAATAAACAAAAGTCTTCAACAATTAAAAGGACTTAAAACATATGGTGCTTTTTTGATTTGTGAAAATGGGAAGCATAAAATAAAGTAGGTACCCATTTGGAACTACATCAGTCCTCCTTGTGCCTCTTGCACCTTATTAACCATGCTGTGTGCAAACTGTTGTGTGTGGGAATAAATCCTCGACTGCCACCCCATGCAGTTCCCAGCCCTGGCATGGGATGTGGGCTTTGGGAGCAGTAAGAACCACTGGTATAATAAAGTGCTTGCATTCCCATGCCTGCACCAGAGGACTAATATAAACTTTTATGTGGGATTACAATGATAAAAATTGCTGTTGTTTTTTACAACTTCTGGGCATTTGAAACCATGATAACATCCTGAAGAATTTAATGTGATGGTTTCATTTTATTTCATTTTGTTTAAAATTTATTTACTGTGTATCACAGAACATCCTGGGTTGGAAAGATCCCACAAGGGTCATTGAGTCCAACTCCTGGCCCTGCACAGGACACCCCAGGGATGACACCCTGTGCCTGAGAGCTCTGCCCAAATGTTTGTGGAACTCTGTCAGGCATGGTGCTGGGACCCCTTGCCTGGGCAGCCTGGCCAGTGTCCAACCACTCTGGGTGAAGAACCTTTTCTGATAACCAACCTAAACCTCTCTCAGGTAGGGAAGCCACTGAAGGTTTTCTTCTCTGTGAGCTTTTGCTATTAAATGTCTACAAAATAGCAGAAATTAGATCTAGATTTATTCTCATGTGGCAAATTATTTTTCTAATTCCAGATAGCAGTTTGGGCAATAAAAACATATGAAATTTGTTTTCAAAGAGTTCTGGAGTTCCAGGTGGTTTAAAATGGAAAACAAAAACAAAACAGGAATTTAGATCCATTTCTCAAGCTCTTCATACTGTAGCTCATATATTGCAAGAACATTGTTTATGAAAACGTAGTTTTAAGGTTTTTTAGAAAATTGTAAAAATTCTTTTTTTCACCAGATTTTTAATTCTGAAAGGGTTCCAATCTAGACAAGCCTTTCATAAGTGAAGGTCCCAGTTCAGAGTTGTAATCAGACCTACTCAATTAACCAGGTTTTAGCTCCCCAGAAAAATGCATCTCAAAGGACTGTTAGTGTCAGGATGTGATAAAAACATGTATTCAGTGGTCTGGGGCTTAAGGGAGGATTCATCCTATGAAGACCTAATTTCTGTGGTGGTTTTATAATCAGAAACAGAAATGTAAATTAATGACAAAGAATTCTTTGCTCAGTCAGCTTCACTACATTCCCAAAGCCGAAATTTCCCTGTAGATGACAGCTTACAAACAAAAGAATCAACCAATGAGATTTGAATGGCTAATTAGGAGAGCTTGAGCATAATCAATTTGGTTTAGAAGTGGCCAGGAGAAAGAAGGATGCTTCTTGGTGCTAGCTGACAGCCAGTGAGAGAAAAATGCAATTTATGCAAGTACTTCTATAAAGAATGATCAGAAAAATAAAAAGGCTTTTGTCTGTTGGGAGAAAGGAACAAATCTGGGAATCATCCACACTCCTTCTCTTGAGGCCTGTTTGAGAGCCTGAGGCTGAATATTTGTTCCTGTATGAGAGGCCCACAAATGGGGGAGGAGGCTGTATGAAAATAATAAACCTGTCAGCCTGAGAGTGAGAGAAATGTGAAAAACTTCTCACTTTTCTCTGTATTATCTGCTTTTCTTATCAACTCTGACTTGCTTTAGTGGGAAAGAAGAGTAGGCACCATAGGAGAAAGCAGAAAGTGTTAATATTTTTTTCTCTTTAGAAACAAAGATAAAGATGCAAAGCTGGGTTTGAGTAATCTGTATTTTTCATTGTTTGGCAATAGAGGCATAACTTGGAAAAAGGTGTTTGGAGTTGTTTTAGCCATTATCTCTGAAGGGAAGGGACTGTTTTTTCTTTGACACATTTGAATCATACTTCCTAAGCACTGCAGAAAATTTGAAGTACTTGATATTATTTAAAAATAAAAAACAATAACTTAAATCAAGAGCCTGCTCCAAAACTCCCTGGAAGGAAAGGATCTCATTTCTCCCCATTAGTCCCTGGATCAGATTTGGTTCTCACTGAAGAAACATAAAACTTCTCAGCCATATAATTTACTAAGTTGAAGATTTATTTACCTCGTCTTAAAACTGGTTGCTTTGAGACAGCCAGGTGTTATAAATATTCATGCCGGAATAAATTTGCTTGTCAGGGGTATTTAGTGCAAGTGATCCTTGCACTTGAAAAATGTCTTGTCTTTTCCTGCCCAAGAGCTCTGGTGAGTTTTTGATGGGTACTGCAGAAAGAGATAGACCATTCTAAATACTTGATTTCTCAGGATCCCTGACCCTCCTGTCACCCTCCGTGGCTTGCATTATCTTCGGATATTGAAGCAAATAGGATCGTTTCTCCAAAGCGCTGAGCAATTTAACTCTCGTAACCTGTGAAAAAGGCACCAGATGTTACTGAGGCCCCACGCCTCCCATCTCTGCTTTGAACTTGTCTCCCTCCCACACGGTTATTAAACTTTGGTTACAGCAACAACAGCTTCTTTTTGAAGATAGTGACAGTAGTGTCTGATGCTCTTAAATTCTGGTTTAAAATACCATCTAAACCAGTTAAGTGGGCAGCACATCAAAGCACATCAGGAGCTGTAAAGTAGAGGCTGCTGCCTTTCAAGGCAAAATGATAGCAAGATTAGCATATTTATAAGCACAAATGTTTAAAGGACAGGGTTTTGTCCTCGGTTATAACCCTGGGATAACTTTCTTTGTCATTCAAAACTGTAAAAATCATAAATCTCCAGATAGAGCAGCCTTAGGGGCTGTAATGGTAACCCAGAGTGTGGCTGTTCTGTAAGGCGGGCTGGTGTTTCCAGGCTGGGTTACTGAGCACAGCTGCTGAGGTGGTGCCATGAGTCTCCTTTCAGGTGTTTGTAGCTGCCACCGACTACATAAAACCCAGAACACCCTGAGGGTTAAGCATTTCTTTTTTTTCCCTACTCAACACAATTTCTCATTAGTGAACAGTTGTAGGTTAGAAATCCATAGAGGTGTTTTTGATTTTAGGAAACTGTTCCAGAAAACAAGTTGTCATATATACCTATATGACTTAACAAAGTAATTTCAGTAATTTAACTTGCTTATGTTCTAGCAAAGGATTTTCAGGAAAGCAGATACCATTGCTGTAATTGCCAACAAAAGCAGAAACCATGAAATAATTCTCTTGCTATATCCTAAGTCTTTTCAATGTCTGTCATAAAATAATAACTTTTGTTAATTCATACTTGGTCATACTTTCAGAAAAGCAGAAAAACTTGCCATTTTATTCTTGAAGAGGGAGATCTGCATTTTGGCTGGGCAAAATACCTTGGTTAAACAGGAAAATCTTTAAATAAATCAGAATGTTTCAGTTTTTGATAGCCCACAAAGAACAGAATCCCCCTTTTTTTTAGTTAAACAACAATCAAAGATATAAAAGAAATCAGACTTAATAAAAAAGTAAAAGTGACTTCTGAGTAGTTTTATGTGTTAAAAGGAAAGAGGAAATCAGGAGGGGACTTACTCATGAATGCCCAATGGTTTTGAATGCCATCTCCACAAATCATGGCAGGACAGCCTTTGGCACCTTCATCACCTCCTAAAATCAGTGGATACAGTCCATCAAACTTGGTGACCTGATAAAAAAATATTGCTCACCTTGAATATTAACAGGGCTCCTTCAATCAAAAGTATTGTTATGGCTTGCACTAACACTTTGTCGAGTTTACTTTGCACAGGAATTGATTTTGTATTCCCAAAGAAGCATTTTCTGTAGTGAGATTTCCATGCTGAACTGGAGGGGGCAGATTTACATGCTGAAAACTTGAAATGGTAAAAGGGGAAAAAAACAGCAAAAAGCTTTTGTCCATCTCCTGCCATCTGGGCCCTGACCACTATCTATCTGTTTGGGCTTTTTCCCTAAGCTGACCATCTAAAATGTAAAACAGAAAACAGCAAAACAAAATCAGTTTTAAAAAAGGGGCTACATTTGCTCACTGTGTCTGCGTGTATGACTGCAGGACAACAATATTACAGAATGAAAATTTTTCATTCTTTTTAAGAGGTTGCCAAAAGGAAGCATACCCTCACTTTTCAATTTTTAATTATATATCCATGTACGGATATATGCATTGTATGTCTGCAGCATGTTTATAATCTATAACAAACAAGACTTTGCATATGCAGCCTGAGGTGTTAAATACACAAGTCCTAGATGACTTTATTGCATGGAGTTCTTTATGGTTTAACAGTCAACAGTAGTTTCTTGTTACAATCTTTTATAGGTGCCATGAAAACTACTCTGGGACACTGCTGAATATTTTAGGGCTTGAACAAGAGGGTAAAGTGTGGTCAGCCCAGCTGCAGAAACAGGTCAGACCTTTTCATATCTTGCAGAAAATGATTCTCAGCTATGATTCAGCTGCTCCTATTTAGTTTCAGACTTCTAAAGCCAAACCTCAATCACTTGCAGTGATTTGAACTCATATCACATGGTGGGCGAGAAATATCTTTTGCTGTTGCATTGTATTTCTCTTCTTTTAAAAAAAAAAAAAAAAAAAGACAAATCAAAATAACAACAAGAACAATGAAAAAAACTTTAGTTCTTCAGAGTTTCCTTCACAGAAGTGTAAAACAATAAAAGGTAAAGGATTCCTTTGACAGTATAAAAGAGTATAAGCACAAACTCAGAATTCTGGAAACAAACAGGCCTGTTTTCCTAAATTCTGGCTGGTGGATCAGGTAGAAATATACCTGCAAACACTTTTAAACCTGCTGCTAATACGTAACTTTATTCCGTCACTTGCTCAGAGTCATTCATGTCACAAGCCAAAACCTCTGCTGCAATATTGCAAAGTATTTGGCAACTCCTCTGTCATTTTATCTCAATTTTTTAATGCCCTTAGGAACAGATTCCACAAAATATCTGAAAAACGCAATTGTTGTTGGACCACGTATGAAAATCCAGGAGAATTAGATATCATAGAGCTAAACTCACTTTTTTTTCTCAATATCCTAGACTCATGTTTGCTATTTCTTGATAGAAATCATTCATATTCCAAACTCTCTACTTCTAATAGTTGATTGCATTGAAAAATCTTTTCAGCTGGATGCCTGGAAAAGTGCATTCCCTGAGGTTTTTTTCATTATGAAACTTTCATTTTGTCCTGTGACACTCCAGATGTGAGTGCCAATGATTTTCTATCTCACAGGGAGGAAAACAGCCAATAATAGATGCAACCATGTTTTTAATGTATTTTCTTTAACATTAAACATAAAAGGTGAAACTAGAAAGAAAGAGGTCATTCATCTTCTGTCAAAGATATAAATGCAGGAAGAGAAGGAACCTATGTATTTGTATATATATATATATAATATACGTGATTTGGTTTTATATCAAAGATGTATGCAGCACAAATGCATAATGGAGAATAATGCATGCTTCACCGCAAAGTACTATGGAAAACCTATATTACCAAAAGATTCCTGTAACTCCAACTGCTTTTTACTGAAAAGTAGAGACCTGAAAGCTTTTAAGAGCTTTTAAGAACCAAGATGTTTACTACTGACATTATGAAAATTTCGTTTCACAGAACAAGTAATTTGCTTGCAACCTTCTATGTGAAACTCCTTCCTCTTTAGCTACTTTAAGCCAGAATGCAGCAAATAAAATTCAATAGGGAATAAAGGATAAAACAAGTGGTTTCTATGTTCAAGATTGTTAGAGTAACCTTATTGCTCCAAGGAGGATATTAAAAAAGTAATTGTCTTTCTATTGCAAAAATTCTTTCCACGTAAGTGCCTCATTTCTCTTGAGAAGTACAGCATTGGTTGTTCACCTCTGCATCCATTAGCCACTTGAACACATTAAAGTGCTTTAAAAAAATTTTACAATAAAATTTAGGCTTTTACTAGACATTGTTCATGACAGGTTGAAATAACCCTTTTTATTCTCTATACATTTTCCTGTATTTCTCAGTTCTTATCTTTTGTGACAGAAAAAAAGATCACTGTTTTTAAAGAAAGTAAGCAATAAAAATCACAAGTTGAAGCGGTGAAAAATGAGTTTATAAACCTTGACCATAAACTTTGTGAACATTAATGAGCATATTCTATTAAAAGAAAAAGTCTAAACAAAAAGAAATTACATGATATTAAGAGATTTAGACTGCCACTCTTTACGATGAGTTAAATCTCAAGTGGTTTGTGTGCTTCTTATCAGCGTTACTAATGTTTTTACCTTCAGTTATTGGACAATGTCATAGCAATTAGTAGAGCAGTAGTTTGTGTGAGTGCCTTGGTAATTCCTGCTGGCAATAGAAGGATTACAAATACATTCCAAATTTAATTTAGGTTTAATCCAATTATTCTCAATTTAGGATTGAATATCCACACTGTACAGACACGAACAAACTGCAGAGTTTACGTGCCAGGAGAGCTGCTGGCAGTGAGCACGGGCACACTTTGGGCTGCTCCCAGAGGTGACAAGAGCAGTGCTGCTCTCTTTGGCCAGTGCCATCTGTCACCAAGTGGCTTTCAGATCTCCCTGCATGCAAACCAAGCCTGCTTGGTGACAAATCACAGAATCACAGGATCATTAGGTTGGAAGAGACCTCCAGGATCCTCCAATCCAACCCAACCCTAACCTCAACTAAACCATGGCACCAAGTGCCAGATCTAGTCTTTTCTTCAACAAACTCAGAGATGGTGAATCCACCACCTCCACAGTCAGACCATTCCAATACTTTATTATCCTTTCTGTAAAAAACTTCTTCCTAATATCCAGCCTGTATTTCCCTTGGCACAGCTTAAGACAGTGTTCTCTCATTCTGTGAGTTGCAGCCTGAAGAGACCAACTCCCACCTGACTACAGCCACCTTTCAGGAAATCTCTGCTGCTCTTGGGGCTGCCTTGTTGCAGTAAACAGTGCTGCTCTGCTCACTGTTTCCAGGGATGTGCTTTTTAAGCCAGCTTGCATCATATTCGGTTTTATTATGGAAAACTGGAGGAGAAGGGAACACAGGTGATCTTGTCCCTGATCAGTAACAGCTGTGTTAATTCCCAATCCAGCCTGGCCCCTGAGGAGTCACAGCAGTGTCCAGTAATGATAGGTGTGAGAAAAGGGAGTGGGGGAGCTGGTGGGAAGAGGACCATGAAGAAGCAGCACCCTGGGCAGAGAGACTTCCTGCAGTGAGGTCAGTGTGGGTGTGCAGTGAGAGCCTGTTGGAACCTGCAGTCACAGTCTGGCTGGGTCAAAGCCTGCACTCAGTCTGCACACTGATCCCTGCAGTCCCTGCACACTGATCCCTGCAGTCACTGCACACTGATCCCTGCAGTCAGAGTTCAGCAGGAAATAAGCAGCACTCAGAGGCTGCAAGGGAAACCTCCAGGAGGAGCTTGCTGCAGGCAGAGTCAGTGAAGGGTTGGAGTCAGGGTGGCTGAGCTGTAAAGAGGAATAAACCGGGACCCTTTTTATGCTGTGATAAACAAGAAGTCTGTTTCTTGGTTCATTTCTACTGTCTAGCAATAGGGCTGCAGCAATAGAAACTAAATTACTTGAAAGAGCAGTAGGTAAGCTTGTAACTTCAAATTAAACGTTATTGACACTAGCATTTTTTTTCTCTTTTCCTGATGTGCTTATAACCAAAGCACTTGTATGTCAGGCTGGCAGGTCCATTAAATTTTCTTTTGGGCTGAACGAGCATTATTGTTTCAGTTGGCTTCATGGAATCTTTTACCAGATAACTCCTTCTTTTCAGAAAAATTAAAAGAACTTTTCAGAACATCTTTCTCTGAAAAATTATACTGATAAAAGAGATGTGTAATTCTGGTGTCTTCATGTTCAATTAAATTCACATCCAAATATGAGGCAGTGTTACTCACTTTCCTATGTAATTTGGAATATTTTGCACTTTGCTATGGTCAAAAATGAGGTTAGAGGAGGTGATGGAATAAAATAAAATTAATCAGAAATTCAGACTAAAAAAACCCTAAATGCTGGCTTTTGAGAGCTGCTGCTCACATTATTAAATATTACTGAACTTCTGAGTCTCTTCCTTCTTTAATTCCGAGTGAAATGATTTGGCTGTGAGCAGTTGTGTGGGTGCTTTGCGTGGGAGTGCTGACACAGCACCCACAGAGCCCTGTTAATGTCTCTGCTGAGACACTAAGCCTGCTCCTTGTTTTCTATGGGCTGTCAATAGTTTCCCATCCCAGCTCAGAGCTGAACAGTTTGTTCCACCTAAGCTCTCCCTGCATTGTCAGACAGTGCTGGAAAAGCTGCTTTAGCTTGGCACTAGGAGCTGTCACACAGGCAGATGAAGGGGTTGCATTTTTCTGTCTTGCAGCTCTCACTTGCTGCTGACAGCTGAGATGTAGTGCTAGTCTTTATGTTAAATTAAATATAAAAGAAGAAGGATTAGGGAAGATCAAGGAGAAGCTCTGGATCGGGGCCAGTATCGGTCCCATTTTTCAGCATAGAGTTTATCAGATAAAATATGTATGTTATGTGTGCTTGAGTTTAAACAAACACTATTGCATGACTCAAGAAGAGTATGCAAGTTATTAATTATCAAGATAATATGAACAGAATAAGCATGTATTAAAACTCTAAGCAGGAAAAAATATCCAGTATCTTCCAAAGGAGCTTTCATTGTTTTTCTCTGTATGCTTTTTCCTTGACCTCAGCTGTCCTGTAAGTCACTGCCTTCTGTAAGAGGCAGGAGAATTCCTACTGTCATCTATTGCACAGGTGCATGGATGCTCAATAATGCTCTTGCTGAGCTTGCTTTTTAACACAAGCAAGGAATTGACAGGGAGGGTTCTTTTGCTTAACAAGGATTAATGAGTTTTGATGTCTGTGATTGGGAATAGTGCAGATATAAATTGTTTATTCAGTTTTTGGAATTCATGCCCAAATCAGAGAAACACAGCCTGAGACATATCAATTCAGACATGCAGGTTCCCATCATATTTGTCATTTAATTGTCTAGATTGATGTTCTGCCACATTATCTGCCCAACCACTCCAAAAATCAGTAGCTATGGTCTGGTATGGCTAAAACTGAAGCAAGTAGATTCTAGCACGAGCTTCTAAATCTGCCATTTAAGCATAATCTGGTGTTCAGCAAAGCACAACCTGTAACCTTAGAGATGTAGGCTTTGCATTTTCATTATTTGATAGTGATTTCTTCTCCCTTCAACCTTCCTTAAATGTGTGCACCTAAATGGAGGCTTGGAAATGTGAAAATATTAAGCCTTGGGCAGCTGGTGCTTGGAAGAGAAAGAGTGCATGGAAAAGTGTCAGGAAAGCACTGCACAGGTCCCTGGCCAGGACCTGAGAACCCTTGGGGAATGAGTCACTTAGAGAAGCAGAGTTGCTTTCTCACAGGCTAAACATTGATGCAAGGAGTTCTAGGTCTCTTTTTCAGTCCTTTAGTGCTTATGTAGTTTTCTATCATCCTTTATTTTTAGTCTTCCTCCTACCTCACCCTCCACTGTACCCTTTTGATTGCATTTAACCTTTTCCAGTGTCTCTTACCATTTCTCAGACAGTCTTGTCCCTCTAGGATGAGTAAGTCTTCCTTACCCTCATTCCTGTATTGGTGGAGTTCTTCAAGTTAAGCAAAAGTACAATTTAGCTGGAAGATTTATGGAGCAGCAGACAGTCAGAGTAAGCTCACTTAAATTGCAGTAAGTAGATAGCTCATAGCTAGAAGTAGGAAAAGGAATTTGTTATTTGACAATTATGAACTCGGGCACTCTGTAATAATGGCATAAGGCTTATTCAGTGCATTTTTCCATGAGATAAAAGGATGATGGGATTGATTGTTTTAGCATTTACTAACTGAAAGGAATTGGTTTGTTTTCTTCATATTTAACTCAGATCAGTGGAGCACTGCTAGTGTTTGCTGTTGGGTCGGGGATGGGGAAGGCAAGGGATGTTACCCATAAGCTCCTACTGCCTTAAGGGGAAAACATCTGCCACCATTTTAAAAACCTTGGGTGCTGCTGG
Organism: Cisticola juncidis; assembly: GCA_013400215.1. NCBI lineage: Eukaryota > Metazoa > Chordata > Aves > Passeriformes > Cisticolidae > Cisticola > Cisticola juncidis. The sequence continues at coordinate 2,072,688 of VXBR01000802.1, forward strand.
AGGTGTGCAGAGATTTTTCTCTATTCAAAAATCACTCCTGCTGTTATCAGTATGTGACAGGAAGCTTTGTAGCTTTTGGGTCATCAAAGCCAAACTGATTGAACACACATAACAAAAAAGGGGAGAGCATCTTTTGTCTGTGTCTGGAATCTCAGAAGAGGTTTTGATGGAGTTCTGTATAGATGAGAAGTCTTCAATCCTCCTGTCTACTTTTTACAAATTCAAAAAAAATTGATCTAGATTGGTGTCTTTGTGATAATATAATGTGGTTTTACATGTTGGCAATTTACAATAAATGAGATAAAGAATCCTATTTTCTCATTTTCTTTGAAATTATCACATTACACTCAGCAGGAAACTTGCTGTTTCATGGAATAGAATGTGTTCTCAGTTCTGATGAAATTTGTATCAAGTTCAAGCTTGTAGCTATTTTGGTCTATATTTCAGTACCTCTCAGAATTTTCTGAGAAAAAGAGAGGTGGTGGTGATACATAATTAAAGTTATCCCAGTGCTTTAGTATGTGAAGGTTTATTTTACATTTCATATGTTGGTGGGCCCATGTGAGCTGTACACAAAGAAGCTGTGATATTAAAAAAAAATAAAACAACAAAAATGCAAAACAAACAAACAAAACCCCCCCAAAACCATGCAATTTTTTTATCCTTTGATTCCAAGGCAGCTAGTTGTGAAATTTGGAGCTACTTCCACAATCACAGTTACAAATCCGGAGGGCACAGTCAAACTAATTAAATTGCAGTGAGACCTATAGAATATGTATTTTTTTCCCTTGAGTATGAAAATCCCTGTTGTCAAAATTTCATCTTATATTGGCTTCTCTTTATACTAAAGAACCTTTCTATTTCAGCTTGAAGCCTAGGTAAAGAAACATGTCATAACTGTTCTTAAATGATTCTATTTGGATTTGTATTGTTTTGTTTGCAAGAATTTGCATTGGAAAGAGTTGTGGAGATAACCCCGTCTTTGGTTAGGTTTATTCACGCTGATCCCTTAGGATTTCCTACTTTCTTAGACAGATTCATGTTGTCAGAGGTCTCTGCACTGACCCTATTCTGTCTTGAGCTGCTTGAGAACCTCAGTGAGCTTTCCTCCAGGTTTGTGCTGTCTCTGCTGCCAGTGAGCAAGCCCATGCAGAGTCTAATCCAAATGTCTCCTATAGTTGGAGTCAAGGGTTCATTGGTTCCTATTGGTTTCTCAAAAACTGATGATTTTTCATGTAAAATAATTTCAAAACAAATTTTGTTTATGTGGTTAAAAACACGGGCAAGACAAAACTCATTTTTTTCCAGAATTTGATTGTATAGACCTAAGATTCTCTAAAAATTCCATTCACAGAAAAAATATTTATTGAGTGAATGTAACCCTTAGTATTCATCTGTCTGTGAGAATATGTATTGTAAATAAAGGCTAAAGAGTGCAATTTTTCTTTCTTGTCAATAGACTTCTCATATTTTTTAATCCTTTGTGTTAAATGGAATATTTCAGAAGAGTTTTTGTAAAAAAAGCTGCTCTTTGCATGTCATGAGCACAAAGATTTACTGGAAAAAACTGTGAAGGAACTTAGTCTAGGCATTAGTAGAAGAGGTTTGAGGGATTTTTTTTTTTTTTTTTGCTTCTAAAATGGAAATCTAATAATTTCAACCTGAAATTGATTTCTAGTTTTTAAGATTTTTGAAGGCTTCTATTTTACAAAAAACATCTGCCCTGGCCTGAAAATGTCTTTCCTATTTAATTAAGTAGCTTAATGTCAGCTGGAAAAAGGAGAATGAGTCTTAGGAACTATCCAGTTGTGACACTCACCATAAAAGTGTGAGAAAAATCTAACTAAAAAATCAAAGTCTAATAATGAAATGTATTTGTGTACTATGCTTCTGCATGGCACTGTAAAGATGTAAAATGCTGTGCAATTGCTATGATTTATTAATGCACTTGTATATTATTGTAATTGCTCTCTTACTCCCTAATAACAACCAATACATTTATAAACACATTGTTGGCAAAGCTCTTTTAGTCAACCAACCACTTCTGAATTTATACAATTTCTGAGACATAATTTTAGTATGCACTTTAGGTTTTTCTGCATATAAAAAGCTTCTAATTTCTTTTAAATGGGACCTTGAGGAATTCAAGCCTGGGAACAAGTTTATTTAATGGCTTACTGAGTTGCTAACACTTACTGGTTTATAGCTACTTGAAAGTAGCAGATGATTTGCCTTCTCTTTTATGAGATGGATTTCAGTTGGAGTTTTTTTGTGGAACTCAAGGTTTAACAATGACCAGGTATCTTCTCCCAAGAAAATGTAACTTCAGAGAAGGGAAATTCTTCAAGTGGGATAAACCCTGTAGTCTGTGCAGAGCAGCCTTGCTTTGCCCAGTTTTCTCAGAGGAATGAGAAGATTTGTCTGCTTTGCCTTTCTCAAGCCCAGCAGGTTTATCTTGGCACCACATCCTGCTGTGGCAGCTGGAGGGTTTGCCCTGAGCTCCCCAACAGCTCGTGACAAATTCGCTCTAATCAAAGCTTTGGTCACAGCACAGAGAACAGAGACAACTCTGCAGTATCTTCTTCACCAGTGAATTAAATCCAAACACAAGTAAAAATAATACCAGAGCATTTATGGCATTAAAAAATTGAAACAGTGTTTCTATTTTGAGTGCTAGCCTTATTGACAGAAATCTGATGAATGCATTTGGCAGGTATTCTTGGTGATTTTTTGTTGTCATGTTTATTTTTGGTAACTCTGGTATCTCCTTTGTGTAACATTTCAAATCTTGTTTTTCCTATGTAATATTAGCTGTAAAACATGGCCTCATATTTCTGAATTTAATCTCATTGCTAACTCTTCCTGTGATAGAGAAAAACTTTCTTCTCTGACAGAGCTCTTGTAGTAGAACTGATACTTTTTTTTCCTCTTGAAAAATAGATTGATGTATACTAAAGCAAATTTACAAATCAATTCTTCTTTGGTCTGTGTTGTATGGTGTGTTCTGGGGAATTAGGTTAGCAGGATGTTAACAAAAGCTTAACAATCTCTAAAGGCACTTCAACCTGGAGATTTAAATCAAAGCACATAGTCTGTAGCTTTAAAAGGTGTATTGGAATTGTGCTTTGACTCTTAGCTTGGCAATATTTAATAGGCTTATCAGAGTTGAATCTAGGAAAAAAATATCCAGAGGCTCATGCCTCTCTTTAAATGTTTCAAAATGAGTCCCATTTCTTTTCACATAAAGGTTGAAATGGAAAAGGAATTGAGTCTAGATGGAAAACTTGATTTAGACCATAAATTGAGATTTATTTTTTTTCTTCTCTCTCTGTTCAAGATCTTGATTGTTCAACTACATTTGCTACAAGAGGCTTTGATTGCTCTCTTTCCAAATAGGTTAAAAAGAATGTTGGGGGAAGAGGGATGTGATGTGTATTACAAATTATTTTAAAATGTGAAAAGCAGAACCATTAGCAAATTCAGCCTAACTTGTCAAGTAGCCTGAGAGAGGAAAGAATTTTGTTCCCAAAGCTGAGGATGATCTGGGGTTGATAGGCATGGCAGATGTGGAGGGACCTATCAGCTGCAGTGTCCAGTACAAGTTGATAATTTGGGCAAATTAGTGTGAAGGAACAAAAGGGCTGTCAGGTGCTAATTACACTGCAGGACACCTGCTCACACTCAGACAAATTCTGCACTGCCCATTTGTGTGATCACTTCTTGCTGCTATGCAAGTGTGCCTGAACATTGTCCCAGAAGGTTCAATTGCTGTTTAGTGCTGACATGATGTCATCTGACAGGATCACCTTTGGCCAAGTGAGAATTTGCTCTGTTGGTCAAGCCTCAAAATAAAAATTCATCCTGTGTGTGTGCTGTACCTGCCAAGTTTGCTCTTTAATCTGAGTTAATAGCCCCTTCATATATAGCACAGTAGCCATTCCATTTCAGAGACACTGAAGCTATAGCCAAAAGTTAATGCATCTAAATTACATAATTATCATTTTTCAGTGTACAAAACAATCTTAATGAAATGAGATGAGTAAGAAGTCTCCTTAACACAGTCCCTTCCACCCTGGTTTCTTGCATTGTGCCAGTGGAGGGCACAGCACCCCAGGATGGGATCCTGAGGGGGCAAGTATCTGCTCCAAGGAGGACCCTGGGAGCTCCCTGTGCAAGGATTCAGAGGGGTTTGAAAGTCTGAGCCCCTCTGAGATTTCACATCCACACCAGCAGCAAGAAAATAACCCCTACCTCTGGTAAGACTCCCTTAGTTGAAGGTTCTCCTCCCTTCCCACGTAGGTGTTTTTGAACCTTGCTTTTGAAGAAGACCCAGATGGAGGAAGAGCAGAACATTTGGGATTAAAGCTCTGTCCAGAGTGGAGGGCACTTGGCTCTTGTACCCACTCGTGATGCTCAAGCCAGCACCTCCCGGCCTCTGAGAGCGTGCTGAGCCCAAAGGTCTGAGTGCTCTGCCCCAGTGCTGATCTGGGGTAAAGAGGGGCTCTGTGCTTTCTCTATCCTTTTGTATCTCAAGAGCATTTCTTCCACACATTACTTCAGAAATTGCTTTTAAAAATAAGCTGAAGATAGCCTGAAGGCACTTGGCAGAGCCTTTAGCTTCATAATAAATTATTTTTAAGACAAGAGATGATCTTGCACCCTGTTTTAATAAATGTCAGTGAGGGCACAGCATTGTGACAGAGGGGCTCTCAAGCTCTTGAGGTAGATGTTTCACCCTATGGAAATGTTGCTGTAAGATTCCTGATGGTTTTCTATACTCTCTAAGGATTTGCAGGCAGTTCTGTGGGTCTGGATACCTTTCCTGCCCCAGTCAGTGTAAGTAAAATCTTTCTTTAGTCACAATTATCATGTTCAGACCACAGTGTGTTGATACTTGGAGCCTCTGATACAGTGAAATGTGCTGTCACTGATGAATTGCTGAAAAAACTGAGCAGATGGGTAGGCTCCAAACTCTTCTCTGTGTCAGTAGGATTGATCTGACTAGGACAAAAAGAAACACTATACAGAGCTTTCCTTGGATAGTATTTTGTAGCAGTCCTCCATTTGTTTTATGTATTTCAGGGTCAAGAACATTTAGCTCCTGTCTTTGTGAGCAGAGGGCTCTTGTGCTTTTTGTGCAATGCTTGATGAAATGGTGCAATGGTTATCATGAAATGACAAAAAGCACTAGCCATCACAGAGCCTCAGACTCACTTAATAAATGGAACTGTGAATAATTAGAGCTTTATAAATGTCTTCTCAAGAAAAACAATTGTCAGAAGAATAAATGCAGGGAAGCGCAGCAGAATATTCAAGTGTGCATTTTTAATTTCTTTAGAAGTTATGATTAATAGAGTCAGTCCACAGAATCTTTTATATCTGTTCCTGGCCTGCAGAAAGAACAAGGCACCAGCATTGTGTGAAGCCATTTGAATTATGAGAACTGAACTTTACTTTTTAAATTGCTTTCAGTCTGAACTTGTTTTTGTATTTAACCACTGGCTGCAGTGTCAGGGAAACAGGATATAGAGTTTGCTTCTAGAGTGACACAATTAATTTAGCAGAATTATGTTGAAATTTGAATCAGTACTTCAGTATTTATCACAAACTTGCCCCTCCCAGTGGTTTTCTCCTCTTTTTTCCCCTTGTTTTGGAAGTCTGAGCAGTACCCATTGATAGAAATTTAAGTTTCAAATGCTTTTTTTTTTTCTTTTCATAATGTTTTGCTGTTGATAGATAAAAATAAAAGAACCATTTCCTAAAATATTTTGTTTAATTTCTATTACTGAAAGGCTGAAGGGATTTGATTTAAGCTCAAAAAATTAAAAAAGGACATTAGATCAAAATGTTCCCTGTTCAACCATGAGGTATAGTTTAAAGAAAGGTAATGTACAGTATAAGCTCGTACAAGCTGAGGAGGAGCTTATTTATTTCTCTTCACTAAAATCAAGAAGATACTTTGTTTATAGTCATACACTTGATTCAGAGACTGAACTTCCCTCCTGATTAAATCACTGGGATTTGGCAAGTATTGACAATTTCTCATCCAGGGGGTCTGTAATATTCAGAGCTGTACCAAAGTAATTAAAAACATAAATGTGTCTGAGGCTTACGTGCTGCTGTGTATACCTGAGTGCACACACACTCACAAAGTGAAAAACAGGTCATGAAAAACATCCTTTACATAAAACTCTCCCTTATCTTGTACCAGTGTCAGTTTAGTAAATCTTATTATTTCTATAACTTCAATGAGAATGTGGAGCATTCTACTATCAGAACATATTCATCACTTACTCTGTTTCTCATCACTCAAAAGAAAAACAATCTTAATAACTGGTAGCCTGTTATTCTGAAATATTGTAAGGTGAGTACTTGATTGATTTCACTCTATAGTTTGCTGATCTTTCTAAAATAAATGTGCGTGTTTGGAAATGTGCTGGCTGTTTAATGCATTTGGAAATTATTATGAATTACAGCTTATTTTCCTAAACAAAACAAGCCTGTGTAATTCAAATTTGAGTGGTCTTACACCCAGTAGTTTCCAGAAATCTTTTCTCAGTTTTGGTTTCCAAGCATTCCCTCTATTTATCCTTCCCTCAAAGCTTATGTGAGTTATGAATTCTGAAAAGAAAAAAAGTTATCAGAAATAAGTAAAAAACATAATTCCCTCTTCCAAATAGATAACTTCTCTTCTTCCCCATCTTCCTCCAGGATCAATTCTCTCATGCACCTGATTTTCTGTTCTGATTTTGGCTGACTTATTCTTTGTGTTCTGGGCTCATGTGAGCAAACAAATCCCCAAATATTGCCCAGCTCTAGCAAAAATGCTGATCCTGGTTTCTTCAGAGGTCAGCTTTTCTCCTTAGTCAACAGAGAGCCCACAAGGCTAAGCAGGTGAGTTCTGTGTCTCTATTAACAGGGACAGGAAAGGCCTGTGGAAGTCCAGGGACTTCACTGAGAACACTGAGCTCTGTCCTTTTCTACATCCACCAAAAGTGGAACAGTTCCTGTCTTTGGCACTGCCCTGCTGGTCACAGCATTTGCTCCTTTCCACTAGGATTTCACACAATTTCCTGAATTCCAAATCTTGGTTTGCATGTCTCCTTGCAGTATTTAGTCAGGACATCCGTGTTTTTAGCACAATAGCATCAAAAACAGGAGTAGTTTCTGGCTACCACAATGCAGTTACTCCCCTGGACTGGGAAATCCCTGGGAAACCAGCACAGGGAACAGAAGTCAGCAGCTCCTGGCTCAGGGAGAGAAGCACAATGGAGAAACTGCACCCTCCTCACCCTGCAGTGCCCTGCCCTAACCCAGGGAGCTGAGTCGCTCTTTCACTTGTTCTTGCTTTTTATTCCTATTGCCTTCCTTTGTAATGCTGCTTGAATTCCTCTCGTAAGGAGTTTTGACACAGTTTGGAAAGCCCTGCTTTCCCAGCTGTTCGGAACAGTGGGAGCAGAACTTTGTGCCCTGGGGCTGGCTCTGTTCATCTGTCACAGATCCCTGAGACCCTGAAACTGGAAATTTCCTTTTGAACAGACTCTATGGGGTAAGCCTGCATCAAGAACAAGAAAGAAAGCTGGAGAAAAGGAAAAAAAAGCCTAATATTTGTTGTTTATGTGAAAGATCAATATTTGTTAAAGGCACAAGCTCACAAATGTCTGGTGAATGCCAAAAACTTCTTATACTTAGGCCATTTCTACTTTTCTTGACCCTTCCCACAGCCATAGGTTTTCTAAATCCTTCTCTCTTCTTATTTATATCTGTGAATAAAATGAAATTTCTTTCATTTCCAAGGTCTCCAGGCATTCCCAAGGCTGACTGTATTTAGACAGATGTACAGAAATGGAATGAATACAGATGCATGAAACACTTCCTGTAGCACAGGGTCCCTTTATGCCAAACCAATACTCCTCTAAAACTCTGAAAAATCCAGTTAAATAGCCTAATTCTATCTAGTTTCTGTCTCAGCCTCAGGTCAAAACAGAAATGTCATTGGACTGGCTTTTCTCAAGATATTTGACACTCCAGCTTGGATTCATGAAGCTTGATCATGGGTATCCAAAGTAAACTTTAATTCCTTTAAGTTAAAGAAAACTGTTCTGAAAAGTTTTTGTAAGGCTTGTTTTGGTTTGTTTTTCCATTATTCAAGAAGTCTATCTTCCCCTCTCCTCTAGAAAAGATTAATTTAAAGAGAAATATTTCTTTTTTTGGTATATCTCCACATTTTTATTGTACATGCAAAGCTGAAAAAAATTGTATGAATTAATCCTCTAGTAAAGAATATCTAATATTTTTCTGGTTGACTAAAATATATGAATTTGTGAGCCATTTATTAGTGTTTAGTGTATGTTGAATGTGTGCCCAATAGGCTTTTTTATTTTTTTAGTGTCTTGCTTTTTGGAGCAGATGGCATTGTCTTCATTATCTCTGTAAAACAAACTTTCTTATAACATATTTGTATAAATCATCCTCTAATGCATATTTTAAGTTTTTCCTTACACAGCTTTCTTAATACAAATCAGACAGGGATAAGACAGCAGCAGAATAATTTTCTTTTAAAAAAAACTTAGCATTTCTTTACTTCATAGTTTTTTGGTTTGGAGAAAATTAGAGCAACTGATTCTTTTCTTGATATATGTGAAGCAGGGAGCTCTCTTAAGGTAGCAGTACTGTGCTGCCCCATCTCTTGAAAATGCTGAAGGTGTTCTGGTGAATTCTACTCTGTCAAGGGGAAAATTAAATGCATTTACCCACCTTGAGTCTTAAGAAATACGAAGTATTATTTAGTTCAGTGTTCTCAGTAGCAGATATATTTAAGGACAGTACCTAAAACAAGTGCATTTTGAAAAAAAGAAATCCATGACTTTATCAAGAGCTGGATAAAACTCCTCTAAAGTTCTTCTGTATGGGACAGCAAGGTCAGGCCTTCACAGAATCATTTGAATTTTTTGTGTGTCTGGAAAATCTTGGAGGGACCTTGTCCTGCTCAGCTAGGCTTAATGGGGGATGACTAACTCTCTTGTTTTGCAGCCAGATGTTTGCAAAGTATTATAAAATGAGGTGTTGTAGTGGGATGTGGAAGTTTCTGTGGAGCCCATGGTGCATCCCAGGACATCAGTGCTTCCCATAATATGCACAGATATAATTGATGCTCTTTCTCCTCTGGATTTTGTACTTCTGGCATTGCAAGGGAGAGACTGAACATGTCTTTACTTCTGACCTTGCAGAATATGGCCATGATAAAAAGAGGGACATGGCAGGGTCAGAGCCCTGGGGAGCGCTCTGTGGAAGAGTTGCTGAGGCGCTGTTTTCTTAGCAAAATGAGAGCAGGAAATGGAGCAGCACAGGCTAGCAGCAAGGCAAAAGTGCTGGAGACTGTAGGACTGAAATCCTTCGTTGCCTGACTGCATCTGTCCAGACCTAATACTCAGGACAGAAAGTACTTTCAAGGATAATTCCCTTAGAAAAGATTTGTAGGAGAAGGGAATTGCAGGTGAGCTGGCCCCTGATCAGTACAGCTGTGTTAATTTCCCAATACAGCCTGGCTCCTCGTGAGTCACAGCTGTGTCCAGTAAAGATGAGTGTGAGAAAAGAGAGTGGGGGAGCTGGGGAGTGGAATCATGAAGGAGGAACCTTGAGGAAGAGGGAACGAGAGGACCATGAAGAAGCAGGATTCAGGGCAGAGAGAATCCCTGCAGTGAGGTTAGTGTGGGTGTGCAGTCAGAGCCTGTTGTTGGAACCTGCAGTCACAGTCTGGTTGGGTCAAAGCCTGCACTCAGTCTGCACACTGATCCCTGCAGTGACTGCACACTGATCCCTGCAGTCACTGCACACTGATCCCTGCAGTCAGAGTTCAGCAGGAAATAAGCAGCAGTCAGGGGCTGCAAGGGAAACCTCCAGTAGGAGCTTGCTGCAGGCAGAGTCAGTGAAGGGTTGGAGTCAGGATGGCTGAGCTGTAAAGAGGAATAAACCAGGGCCCTTTTTATACTGTGATAAACAAGAAACCTGTGCCTGAGCTCATTTTCTACCCTCTAACAAGAGGGCTGCTGCAACATGCTATCACTATGGATAACTTCTACTGAGATCAGCTCTGACATGAATTGGTGTAGCTTTTCTTTCTCCATACAACCAGGTTTGGTTGTTGTTTCTTTTTTTTTTTTTTCCCCTGCTTTTTAAGAGCAGAATGCTGCTTTGGGGGATTCAGTTAATGCTGGCAGTAAGAGCTCACCATATGGCAGTTCCATTGCAGTTTACATTCCCTCCTACTGTAGTCTCAGAAAAGGTATTTTAAAAATTCAGTATTATGCTGTTATTCATCCCAAGCAGCATTTTATTGTATTGTCATGATAGTTTAAAAGAAGATATGTGCTGCCTTATAATTAATGAAAAATCAAATTAATTTTTTAGCAGCACAGCAGTAAGAATCTTTCCACAGACTGCCAAGTACTCTCAAGCATTTCCTCATTTCAATTTTAGTTAATGGTACTGGGTTTGCCATACTAAACCAAATTAGCAATAAGCAGCAGAGAATTGAAATTTTTATAAAGAAGTAAACCTAAGCCATCTGGTTCCTCAACCTGGGAGAAAATGAGCATAGAGGACTCCTGAAAATTCCTTATCTATAGAAAGCATGGACTTTTTATATTCTAGAGGCATGAAAAGGAGTTCACAGGTTTTATAATGAAAAATCTTTCAAATAATGAGAGGTTCTGTGTATGTTAAATTATTCCAAAATGTTTTGTACAGAAATAAATCTCTTGTGGATGCACTGTTTGGTTCAAATCTCCTTGATGGAAATATTGATATCTTGAGGTGTACATGCCCGCTGTTGTGCTGCAGCCTTATCATTCACAGGGAAGTCTAATGTAACCAAACCCAGACCTCTTATTTAAAGAATCCACCACACAGTTAACATAAGGCAGCAGACAGAACAACCTTTACACTGTAGAGAAATTTGCTCTTCATGTCACATGTGAAAAATGTATCTTTCATTATTTAACTCAATAGTTTTCAAAAAACAGGAGCTTATAGTACTTTATTGAGCAAAAGGCTTGGTGTCTATAGCTCAAAAGGGTAAATCTATGATTTATTTTTATCTCACTTGGTTTCCATTGTTTCTAAAGTACATGGATCTATTGTGGGTATTTTTCCCCTGCATTTTTTCACTATTGCATTGATACATAAGCAAAAGCTGTCTAAATTAAAGCTGAGTGTGTTCTGAGATATGTATGGCTTCATGCAATCCTCTGAAATCAGGAATATACACTTAGAAACTCTGTGTTGAGCTTTAAATTAAATATAAATGCTTTAAAGGAACTGGGATTAGCTGCTTTATATAAAAATGAGGAAGTCCATGCTGTAGTTTGTTTGGTTACAGGGCATATCAAGACATGTCAAGTGTCTGTAAATCAAAGGAAAAGATCAGTAAAGCACATACATGGACAGAACCTAAATCATAGGGAGGAATCACATTTAGAAAGTTGTTTTCTCTCATTTTTGTGTTCTCTATACTTTGCTGTTTGCAAAAAACCCTCCAAAACTCTCTCTTCATTCAAATACTTTCACTGAAAACTCATCCATTAGCATTGGTCAAGACTTTACAGAAATAGTAAATTGGCTAGGGAGGAAAGGGGGGACGGGGAATTTATTTGCTTAAAATGTGTTCAGGATTGAGACCTGGACAAGTGATGCTACGATCTTGATTTATATCAAGATGAATAAGTCTTTGCATATGTATCAGTGACCAGAACCAAAACACAACTTTAGAGTAAACTGAACTTTACAAAGCATTACACTCTTCAGAGAAAGGCCAAAGTGGGACCTGCTGCTATTCCATGTTTTTCAATTAGAATTCTGCCTACAGGGTTAATTCCTAATTTTAGAATGATGAGGGGAGAGGGAGGCAGAATTGGATGTTAAACAGAACTGTGTGTATTTTTTTGACAGCTGTGTACTTTCATCTTGAAGCCTTTTCAAATGACCTTTCAGTTCTTCTGCCTCTGATCTTGAATTTAAATCTGAGTATTAGAGTGTTCATACATAACATTTGTGATAGTTGTGTTCAAACTTTTGCATCAAATGTATTTCACTTTAATGTGGTTCATTTATATATCTACCCTTCAGGCTGTAAGTCAGTGAAGCACTTCTCAAAGTATTTTTCAGATTAATGTTGAAATCAATTAGCAATTAATAATGACATCTCATTTCCAAGACTTCAAACAACAGAAAAGAAAGAAAACACAGAATAGAGGAAAGATTCAGAGTATTAAAAACACAGAAACTTCTTTATTTCCACAGTGACATGGCAGTAGTTAGAGTACAGTCATCTAATAATTAAGGACTGCTAGACTAAAAGAAACAAATGAAACTGGAAAAAATCCACAGAATGTAAAAGTAGTAGTCAAATAATTATGTAGAGTCTTAGTGTAACTTCATCTCACAAGAGTCCAAAATTTAGTAATGTAATAGGGGCTTAAACAAGAAAAAAATCAAACAACAGAATAATAAATAAACCAATGCACTGATTCATGTTATGCTTGTAAGCAGTAATTAAATTTGTATGAACAGCTTACTTGGGTATCATTATGTAATAAATAATGAATTTGTCTTCTTGGAATAACACAATATTTCTAGATACAACAGAATCCCCCTGCCTTGTGTTCAGGGAAAACAAAATTCTCAAGGAGCCTCAGATCCAAACCAACCCTATCCACCACTTTTGATTGGTTCAATCTGAAACCAATTAGGAATGACAGAATAATTGAATAACTAAAGGTTTGCCTGGAAGTGTAAGGGTAGAATTAATGAAAACAAAGTTCATTCCTTTGTTTTAGAAGTGACTTGGGTGGGAATGCTGTAAAATAAGTAATATATAAAGGAGTGGGTTGAGTTGTATTTGAAATAACCAACAAATTTCAGTACAGCCTTCAGAGAATTGCAACAACACTTTAGATTAGCAGAAGTTGTCTTAACAATGAAAACAACACTGGGTTTTAAATTCTCCATCTAAAGCACAGTGTTTATGTATCATCAAGAGGATAACCAACCAATCAAACAACCAACCCTCCCCCACCCCAACTAAAATGAAAATAATATTCTAAATCTGGAAATAAGGCTCAAATTATGCCTCAAAATGTAAAATTTTTCAGTCAACCTTTATTTTGTAAACTAAAATTAAGAAAGATGTAGTTAGGTAGCCTTTAAATATAAGGATTGTAGAGGAAAAAGCCTCCAAAATAGAATTTAATTCTTTCTAAATAGAAGAGAATAATGCACGCTTGTTTGAGGAGTATGGCATTGATTAATCACTAAAATATTTTTGGGAAGGGAAGTTTTACTGCCTAATTTAACAGAAGGAAAATAAAATCCTGTAGTGTCAGAGTGCACTAATCCTTTCTTCAAGCACTAATTCCAAACCCACAAGAACAATTCTTTTCAGAAGGTACCAAAACTTGGAGTCTGAATGTCCTTGTATGGTCTGTGCTTACTACTTTTGGTCTGTGCTACATAAGCCAGAAATGCATCCCTTTTATTTCCATGCTGGTGTTGCTCCTTAGCACATCCTGCAAGTAAACAGAACTGCCAGAATGCTCCAAATGGAATTTAAGCCTAAATCTTCATTGGCATTTTTCTGTCCTGCATTTACTCAGCATCAATCCTAGAGAAGCTTTAGAGTGGAGATGTTTAAATTGAAGACAGTTCCAACTGCCAGGCATTTTCCTATGAAATGGTGTGTGTTAATGCTGCTGCCCTCTTAATTAGGCACAGTTTCAGAAAGATGAAAAAACTTCCCAAAATATCTGATAAGAGTATTTCAGTGGAACTGTTGCCAAAAGCCGACACTAAGGCTATCAAGTGTGAAATGAAAATTGGAAAGTCATTGGACATTGATTTGAATTAACTCGTAATGACCTGGTTTATGTTTTTGGCCTCTGGAAAGATGATTAGAACATAAAAACAACTTTCTGTGAAGGGCATAGGAATATTAATGAACTAGTCATCCAAATATGTGCAGGAAATTTCTGTTAAGGTCCTCACAAAACAATCACCTTGCTAAATAGTTGAAGTAGACATTGGAATGGGATGGAAAGACCAGAAGAGTCTAAAAGGGAAATGCTTGAATTTTAGAAGCAGGAATTTCAGAAGCAGTGGCATATCAAAAGCTTCACCAGCTTTCAAAAGTGTAACTTGATCATAAAATAAGAGAGAAAGCAGCATATAGTATTGTGGTTTATATGATGTTGGTGCCTCTGCAAACTGACTGAAGGTCAGGCTGTAGGAGAGAGGCAATGAAATTCAGTGTTTTTCCATTTTAAGACTCTTGGGTGCCCCATATAAACAGTTGTGTTGTCAGTGGAGCTGTAACAGTTGGTATGGACTGAAAATCTGTTATGTCTTTGTGGTTGAGAAAATGTGATTCCTTGGATATACTTCACAGGAATTAAAACCTGAAGATCGTTATGTTCTCCTGGAGATATCCTCAAAAATTAAAGGGAAATTGGTGGTTTTTTATGGGCTGCACCATTGCAGTTCTTCAGTTTCATTATCTTTGCATTTGTTAGTGGAAAAATAACCCCCCTGAATGTAACGATAACCTAATTCCAAGGGGAAAGCGTCTAAATTGGATTTCTTTTCTCCATAGTATTCTAGCTTTGGGATGATAATGCTCTCAAGAAAGAAAGAAACAATAGAGAATTCAAATGTTGAAATGAACACGTAATTCTGGTTATTTAAGAGATGTCAAGCTTAGTTCCTTAAAAGCACCATCAGTTGTATTCATAGCTTGTTATTGGAGGGAGATTATCCTATTCATTCTTCAAAAGATTCCATGAAATCAGATTTTATAGAGACCGTATGCAGGCATTTTAGAATTCCATAGATATGAATGTTTCTGTGTTTACAGTAGATTTTAATGTCATTTTTATGGATTTTTTTTTTATAAAACCTATGCATTTCAGGAAAAAAAATAAAATGTTAAAATTAATTCAAAATATATATAATATTGTGAAGAAAAGATTTTATTGTATGTGAGCTGCATGATGTTTTAAAGGAAAAAACAACAGCTTTGAAAAGCAAGGCAATCTTTACAACATTTTTTTATGTAGATATTTGGCACTGAATATAGTGTCACTAGGAGGGTTTTTATTTGAGAGAAGAAATGTTTGAAACTGATAGCTGAAATCTCTTTAATTGACCTCTGGTAATTATTATATTGATTGAACGTGTTATTCATTCTGCTTTTGTTTTATTCATGACTTTTATGGTGAAAACAAGTGTTCAGTGCAAATTTCCTTTAACTGACAGCCCTTAGTGTTGAAGGCTTTATATCTTATTAAAAGGATATTTTTTCAGTACTTGGAATGGATAAAAACCCTTAGTAGGCAACACCAGCTGGAGACTGAATTCTTGTGCTCTGTGTCCTGGTTTGAAAGACGGATATCTGCTAGGAAGGGGGCAGGACCTCCCTAGAGACGGAGAATTCAAATCCCCTCCCTCCAAATTGTCCTAATTTAAAAAATTAAAGGAGCTGGAGAAAACGAGCTCAGGATTCCTGGGTACATGAGCAGATGATGGTAGATTTCCCAGGACGAGGCAGAGGCAGTGATGGCCATGCTCTCCTCCTGCAGCCAGGGGCAGTTTCACTGTCTTCCTCGGCGCTGAGAGCAAGAGTGAGCCCCCTCCCCCAGCTCTGTCTTTTTGCCTTTCCCAAAGCTTGCATCTCTCCTCTCTGAGGGACACTCCCAGAGACTTAAAAACAATAGGTGTAGCCTTGTGTTGCCATGTCCTTCAAGTACTCCCTTTTGTTCTGATTAAGTAGTCATTAAGGCTTCTTGGAAACTTATGGGAAAAAATTCTGTAAGTGAAAACAAAACAAAACAAAAAAAACCAAATCAAACCCCCAACACTCTGTAACCCCACAGACCTTCTGAAACATTTCCTCTAGGTCACAATTCCCAGCCAACCACCAGTGAGAGAGCTGTAAAAATACAGGGCTTCTGCTGAAGCTTCATTCTGTAGTGAGCTGTTAGATCAGACCCTCCTGTAATTTTAGTGTCTTCAATGGACTATAAAATGTTTTAGGATTTAGTTGTTAGGAAAAGTACCTGGTTTAAAACGACAAGAGCTTCTGATAATGGGGAAGTCCTTACCTGCAACTTAATGCAGTGTGTGACCTTAGCACCTCGGGGTAGAATGGAGGGGAGCAGGTGATTTGTGAGAGAAAGGGGACTATACAAACATTCAAAATCTGGATTTAGAATGTTTCTATCTTGCACTTTTCTTCTCTGGGTTCAGATTATGGTTCAGGATCTCTAGCAGAAGCTGACAAACTCATTTTCCAGGCAGTAAATGTGGCTTAGTTGTACGTAAGGTCAGTTAGCCTAAGTTAAACTGCTGATGTGCATTAAATGAACTAATCCAGCAGGATTTGGCATTGTTGTAGTGATCTGGTGTTCTCCACTGCAAGCCTCCCCTGTGGATGCTGTCAGATTGATGAGCAAGTTAATCATGAGCCAAGTAAGTTCTGATTTTTCTACCTAAATACTTCCTAAAGCATCTATAAATGCCAAGATATTTAAAACTACTTTGGGAATATCTGCTTTAACAAACAAACATCTTTTGAAGGGGAACTTCAGGTTTAAAAGTTTGTTTCTTTTGTGCAAGCTTCCTGGAAAAGAACATTCCTCTCCAAATAATCAGAAAAATATAAATGAAATATACATTATGAATATTAGAAAATATGTGGAAATACACACATACATAAATATTGTATATGTGCATGTGTGTACCAACACATGTGGAGGATATTGTACTATGATGCGGCATGGATTTCTCAGAGTGCCATTCTAAAATTAATTTTTCCAGAAGGGCTATTGGAAAAAACTATTCTCAACCCCCCAAAAACTTATTACAGACTGCACAGATATTTCCATATATAAACATTACTGCAGAGTCTATCTAATCTGAAGCTCAGTGTGCAGTATTTTATTAAACTTCTTTTAGTGGGTAAGATCTTTAAAATGAAATCTTATTTCAAAAGCAGCCAAGGGTGCAATTGTTTTTGATAAATAGGAGAACAGACTCTTTCTAGCACAATTTCTATACATGTTGTGGCTGAATTGAGCAGGTGAGTTGCAGAGGTGGGCTGAACAGGTCTGAGGTACTTCAGAGCTCTGAGGCAGGAGGAAGGGCTGCCAGGGTTGCAGGCATTTTGCCTGGTTAATCTCTCTTTATTAATAATGCCCCCAAGCTTTGGGAGATTCTGATTTATCAAAGGTGCAATTTGCAGTAGCCTAGAAATCTCTGCTGTGTAACTACTCTTCACTTTTTGGTGATCTTTTTCTGTCTTTAAACATCCTATAAAAATAGCAAGCTGATCTCTGTTTCTAGTTAGTTCTAATTTTGGATGTTCATTTAACAATGAAAGATTGCAAGCTCTAAGAAACAAAAGCAATTGTAGGTACATCTTTGGGGGTTTATTTAATCTGATTTTCCACAGTGTTAACTCCTTAGTAAAGGCATTTCACCCGGACAGTGTACCTCGATGAGAAGTTTTTCAGCATAATCTGAACAGCAGTTTTCTCTATTAGGACAGTGACAAGAGGGAGGAGGCAGTTTTGTACTTTTGTTTGAGACCAGTGGAGCCTACAATTCCTAGAGGGTCATTGTTTAACATGATGGATTTTTAAAGAAATTCATGGAATTCTCCTGTATTTACTCATTTGGTATTTACTTAGGAAATTTCCTTTGATATTTATTTAGGTATTTTCCTTTGCTGTTTATTTCAAAAATGTATGGGCAATATTTTGGGTTTGGGTGGAGCAGAATTGCATGTAAATCACAAGCATAATGTTAAAAATGTCAATGGACAAAAAACCTGAACAACCTTTTCTCCTGCTGTGCTGGTCAAGGTTTTTTACTCTATAAAACTGAAATACTGAAGATCTGCTATGAATCTAGGTCTAGGACCTAAAAGTGCTTGCAGTAAAATCTAAATTCAGTACAATCTAAATTATGTTCACAAAACCTTCTTTTATTCTAGATCTTCTCACAGTGAAATATCTTGTGCACCCTAGCTGAGTTTCTCTTGGGAACTTAATCAAGCAACAGACTCCCCAAAAGACCATCAGTTCAAACTGAAATGGCACCGTCTGTGCGGAAGATGCTGCTGATTCAATTTTAAAATAAACTGCCTGTTACATTTAAATATCTGAGGGATATTTGGAGGAAGAAAAACACAGGGTTTTTGCCAGAAAAGAACAGTTGGCTGCAGCATCAGGTGCATGATGGTTCAGAGCTCTTGGCCCTGTGTAGGAAGGGCAGAGGCACGACTCCAGTGTGAAATAACAAAGGAGGAGCTTTGAGGATGTGGCTTTGCAGAGTGGTTATGACTGAGAATACTCCTAACCTAGTCAGGGGACTCTTCCACTGTAGGTCATGGCAAGAAAAATGGGGTTTTCTCATTTCACAGGCAATGGATCCTGTTTGTGCTCCTTAATGGACAACAGAAGTATACAGCTCCCACACATGAATTGTTCTCTGCAAGAGAATTTTCTATTTAATATAAAAAACAACAATTCTAATGGAATGCTTTGAAAACTCTTTTTCTTAGCTGGTGCTGTTCATTGCCTTTATCCTGATGCAGGGAAAAAGAGGAGCTGTTTAATGTGAAGATACTATTTGAGTTGGCATAGTTGGGAAAAGAAAGATGTAACCATCTATCCTTATCTATTGATAAATTCCTGTCCTTGAAAGTTGGTTTCTTTTCAGAAGTCATAGTAGTATTACAGCAACCTTAATCTGAGTAGTGTTTTGCTACAAAGTGAAAAATTTAAGGGAAATCATGTTTGCAAAAATGGAAAACATTATTTACCGAAAGAATTTTTATTACTGAACCTTCCAAATGTAGCCCAGAATTGTTAACTCACTGAATGTTTTATTACTCTGTAATCTTTAAAAAATACATGTTGTCTGAGTTATGATAATTTTTTGTGTGATGGATGATACTGAGGTATGATTCTTTTACTTTTTGTTTGGTTATTATTTCAGGGAGCAGACTTTACATATTTCTACTTTTCCTCTTTTAAAATTATTCAGTTGTCCAGTCAAGAAACTTAGAGAGATTTTGTAACTGCTACGGGTGACTCATGGCAAATATTTGTAACACATAATAATACATTTAGTTTTGTATTTTAGAAGGGAGTGGGAAGGCAGTGAAGGGAAGGGAACCTTGCCTGAATGGAACTTTCCCTGAGGGGAAAAGTGCAACAATAAATGGAAGAATTACTGTCTCAGAGAAGATATAAGGAAAATTACAAACAGCTCACAGAGAAAGATGTATCCCATAGAAAGCTAGATCTTAAAGGTGAGGGGCTATCAGGCTTAAACAATAATTGTCAAGAGAAAAACATAATTATATTTGAGGAGGGAAATTAAAACTGATGAAATTATATTTTAGTAATAAGATAAAACGGTGAGTCCATGTTTGGACAGTAAGGGTGAGATTAGAGCTGATCAAGATATAAAGGAATATATAACTCAGTTTCCAGCAAGGGTGATAACGTGGCTGAAATGAAAATAAGCATATCTGGAAAGAAACGGAAATTATTTGTCATAATAAAGATGAAGGGGAGATAGACAATCCATTCCAGAATACTGAAACTGCAATGAGACTGCTCTTAGAAAAAAAAAAATCTATCCAACTGGATATAGTATTAGATAACAGGTAGCTAACAAAGATACTGAGGTAGGAAGTTATTGGTCTGGTTTATTGAACCTCTAATACTATAACAAATACTCCAAGAAAGAAAACTTAAGGACTGAGGTAAAGGATGAAAAGAGAATTACTGGAAGCTGATGATACAAGACTGCATGGATTATAGATTGGACAGAAAATTTAAAAATATGAATCTCATGCCAAAATACTTGACCTGCATTTTTCAGCTGAGATTGAATCTACCATCTAATATCATCAGCATACAAATCTGTAGAAAGGAATTCATGACCTAAATAATGCATTATTTCATGTAGGCCTTCTCCCTCCATGTCTTATAAACTATCTTAGGCTAGAAAAGGAATAGGGGCTTAATATAGTTAAATTTGACTTGTTCCTATGGCTTGCAACTGTAGAACATAACTTAGTTCTGCATTTTACCACTGTAATTCTTTAGTTATTAAAATTATTTTAATTTTTCAGGACTATACTCATATACTTTTCCTTAGCACAGAGGGAGTTGTTCTCAGAGCTGTGCTTGTGTGGAACTATCTGCAATTATTAATTGCTGCATTAGTTATATTTTTTTTGGATCCCCATGTCAGTTTAATAAGTAACAAAAATAAAAATAGTTTGCCCATGACTTGTAGAACAATTGTAGTACAAAACATGCAAAAGCTGTTTTACTTTTTTTTGTTAAAAAAGGTGGTTCCTTTCCAAAGGGAATCATTAACACACTTGCTGAACAGGGTCAAGAGCAAGTCAGGCTTTTCAAACTGAACACAGATGACCACTGTACTTATTGTACTATTTTCTAATTTTCCCCCCTTAATTTGTGATTAAATCTCACTTTTTTTGTAGGAAGCTTTGCCTTATTTCAGGAAGAGGAAACAGGGGGAATGTATTTTCTTGAATATATATCTTTGTACACTTGATCTTACAGACATTGATTTTAATCAGTTTTGTTTTACAGCTTTTCTATTTTAAACAGACCTGTAGATTTTGTTCCTCTCATAAGATTTTACTGGTTAGAACTAATCAAAAGGGGTTTCAGCTGTCTGATAGTACACAATTCTCTGCCTAGAGATTTTGTGGTACCCAAGTGCTCTGCCTCCATGGTGTCTTGGCATGTTGTGTTTGGCATCCATGGCACGAAACTCATGGAGAGTGCTGAGTCTCCAGCAATGACTGCTTCACTCAGCTCTGGTGTGGCTCTCATTCCAGAGCTGTTCATTCAGCATTTCCATTTGCTTTGAGCTGCTGCTTGTTTGTCTGACAGGCTTTAAGCATGAGCCACTGCAGTGAAACATTTTCAGCTGACCTTAAACCACATCCCTCCTCATACTCTGTTTTCCTAAATATGTAGTGTTTTATTTGTAATTGGGCTCAGTGGTAGCAGTGCTCAGAGAGAGCCCAACTCTGCAATCCACAACACTCCTGCAGAGGTTCTGCTGCACAGTGCAAAGCTCTGCTCGTGCTGGGGCCACCACCATGGTGGCAATTAAAGGCCCCATGGTGTTGCCTCAGAACTGTCACTTTGCTGAAAGCTGGGCTCACAGGGGCCCAGGACTGAGATTTGGCACAGCTAAATATTTAATTCTGCTGAATAGTTTATGCCTGCTGCAGAGCAATGTTTGTCAAGCAGACTCACTGCTGGACACTTCCAGTATATTCCTGGCATTTGTATTCATTTCAGCTCTCTGCACACTTTTTATTACATTGTCACCTGCTGTTTTTCAAATGACAATTTATTGGTAAGAAATTCATGTCTTGCTAAGCACCATCTCTCTTTCTCTTCTTCCTCCTCCACACTTGCAGAACTTCTCATTTCTTTTTTAATGTATCTTTTGATGTAATTTATAAGTTACATGTACGTGTTGGGGAGAGCCAAACTGAAGTGGCTACAAAGCAGCAGCTGTGGCTGCAGCTGTTTCTTTCCTTGTTTACTGTTGATTTTTAATCTAGCTTAGTTTAACTCAAAAAAAAAAGACAAATTAAATTAAATTTCCGTTAATGAGTGCTGTATACTCACTTTCTAGTTCAGAGAGGTACGTAAATATTGAGGCACATATTTTAAATTACTACCATGCAGTACTCTTTAATTAATGACTCTGCAGCTATTTAAATTTGAAACGTCAGGTTCATGGTTGTTTGACAGAAGGGCGTTAGCTTCAAGAGAAAGATCAATACATAAACAGGATTACCCAGACCCAGCACAGCAGCCTGCTGAACCACAGTGGCAGCTGGTGGCTGTGTTGATTGCAGCGCTCACAAACCGTGACTGCAGAATGTGTGTGACAAGGATGAGGAAACCATCACAGGGCAGATGACCAAACAACAAAAACAGGTTTTGGTTTTTATTTCCCTCTAAAAGAAACCCAGATGAACATTGAATTGATATCTCTTCGGCCTTGGGGGGCAAACTGGGGAACAGGAGCTTATCTTTTGTTTTATACCATGTGTGCAGAGAGGCACAGATGAGCAGCTACAAAAGGTGCTCATAGGATCTCTGTTTAAAGTCATTTCTCAAGTCATGCTTTCACTCAGTCCTTTATGCAGGATTACTATTTCCAGTGTCTGAACAGCAAAGAGGGTATCAGGGAAACTTCCAAGTAAAATACAGACAACTTACAAATAGACAAGTTGGAGGTGGTATTATCCATTTAGAAGAATTCTAGGAAATGTTTTGTTTTGTGTTTTCCTAATTCCACTTGCCACCCAAGCGTCAGTCTTGTGCTCTCTCAAGTACAATTCCACAATTCTTAGACTCACATGAAGGATTGCCACCTTCCTCCTGCCAGCCTAGTTTTAGTGGAAACTGTATCTAAATAAATATCTGTATCTAAATAAATATCTATATCATTTTTCTATAAACAGTGAGAAGCAGGAAAAATTATTAAATCTATAAATGGAATATTGCTATTCTACCTGAACAGGATACCATGAAAACTGAAGAAATCCTGAAACTGCAGATGCCTGTTCAACCACCATGAAAACTTGTGTCAAGTGAAGAGACTTTGCTCTCATGGTCACAAGCTATTAGCCTTGCAGAGAGTCTAGGGCACCTGCCTATATCTGTGACACCTCCAGTTTTCAAACAATATTCTGAACAGAGACAGATTTACATTCATGCTATAAAGAAGAAGATGGCCCAAGTGTTCTTTGATATTTATTTTGCTTGCTGCCTTTATTCCAATTAATATCAAAAAGGCATTATCTTGAGCAGAGGAATGGGATGTAGATTCCTGGGATCCAACACACTTCTTTATCCATGCCATAGAGAGCATGAGGTTGTGCATAGGCTGAAGCTTTTGGTTTGTGGCTTCTTAGAATTAAAATCCTTTCCATTTTCTAATGCTGCTTAGACACAGCTCTCTAAGCTGCATTCACAAGGTTCTAAAGAGACTGAGTAAATGTGCATTGAAGTAGGAGAATTTGAGTTTGGTTTATTACAAAATATTAATGGAATCCAGCTCATTTGAGGATTTGCACATCATTAGACTAGCATCTTTCTCTAGGCAACAGCCTGATTTTGCCATGGATTAATAGCACAGGAAGCCTTTGCTGGTTTATGCATGTTCCAAGCATCACAGGTCAGACAAAACAGTCATATGAGGAATTACAAATCAGTACCCAAACATCTTCAATTTAAAAAGCCTAAGTTAACTTCAAAATTAATTAAGGCACTATTCTTTTAAGAGTTAGAATTTGAAAAGGGAAATTACATGTCCAATAATGTACTGTGGATCCCAAGAGGAATTGCACAAAAATTTAGGTTGTGGGTGAAGCCAGTGTGAATTGTTTAGGTGCCTGTGTTCCATCTCTCTGCAGCTGTGTGGGTTAGATGGCAATTTCTGTCTTCTGATTCAGCTGCTGATTCCTGCAGCTTGAGGTGTGAATTTAGCTACAGTTTCTCTTATGTGGATCAGCATGAATCACCAGCATGAGTAAATTAATACTTTCACCAGAAATACCCCAATTATCTACTCTGTGAGCTAAATATTTAATAATATCATCTGTCAGTGAAGGAATGCTGTATCCTCACTGTGAATTAGCCAAGAAAAATTAATATATAGGATGTTGATTTACTGAGTAAATTCACACATAGAACTTTGTTTTATAGCATCATATCTGAGCACAAAGGAAAAACAATTACTTCTTAAGAAACTGAAATTAAACTGGTAAATCTACAGACTATGCATTGCAGACACAGGGTATATGGATTTGCTGGAATAAATATCAATATATTTACTCCTTTCTCTGTACCAAAATTATCAGTAGCATCTTAATGTCCCTTGAAAGAAACAGAGAGAACAGGAAATTGATAATTCTTTTCCTAGATAAAGTAGATTAATTTTCCTAGATTCTATCTAGTGAGATTTAGTCATCTGATTCATCTGTCCTGTGCTTACACCAATCACAGTGAAAATGTCATGTGTTGAACACCACTGAAAACCAGTCTGAAAGCCTTAAGCCTTAGACCCTGGGAATAGTTTGTTTCAGAAGTATTATTTGTGCTCTACCTGTAAGAAACAATACTTAGAACCATAAGGTGGCAATGGTTATATGAAAGGCTATATCTTAAATGTAACAGAACAAAGTTTAAAATTACTTTATTTGACTTAATTGATCACTATTAAGATGTCAATAGAATTTTTGTCATGGAGAGATAAATTGTGCTTTTTAATACATGAAAAATTACTCTGATCTGGTTTGGTAATAAATTTTATAGTTTTACTGTTTTCTTCGTGCAGTTCAGCTATAAAAGCTTTCAGTCTACCTTGAGCTACTAAAAAAAAAATTGTCTCAGGTTGGCAATCAACCCTGAGACTTCCTGCAGCTTTGGAACAAAGTGTTCCATCTCCACATAGAGTGGAGATTTGATCACATCAAAAAAAAAATCCTGGGGTTTGCCACTTCTCCAGGTATTGCAACAGAATGGACACGGGCAGTAAGGCCACGGAGAAAGGGACTCCTGGGTGCCTTTCAGAGAAGAAAGGTTTTTGGTTTGTTTATTGTGGTGGGGTATCCCCCACAGTGTCCCACAGCTGCTGAGCTCCCTGGATCTGCAGCTGCAGCTCAGAGTCAGCCCGAGACCCAAACTCTGCACAACCCAGCTCTCCTGGTTCCACACTGGGCTTGCAGCAGCCCCAGCTTCCTCTGGCGTGCTGAACTCATTCACTGCTGCAGCAGTGTGCCCATAACACAGCTGAATTAATTGGAAAATTTGGATGATTAGTTCTGTTTACAGCACAGCAGAATTGTGCTGAAAAAAAGCAGAGTCTTGCCCTTGGTATGACACTGAGCTCCCAGTAAAGAACAAGATTGATGATTTTGTGGAAAGGCTAAATGTCTCAACAAAAGAGGTGGCCTGTACAGACCATCTTTTAAAGGAATATCTCTTCTGCAGTCCAAACT
Source organism: Cisticola juncidis (assembly GCA_013400215.1). Lineage (NCBI taxonomy): Eukaryota > Metazoa > Chordata > Aves > Passeriformes > Cisticolidae > Cisticola > Cisticola juncidis. The sequence continues at coordinate 2,097,820 of VXBR01000802.1, forward strand.
ACATATCTGGATCCTTTCACTCACAAGAATTATTAGCTTGTTCCTGGAGTGTAGCTATTTTTTTGGAATGTGACTGCACATACATTAAATGTGACACCTGCCAGTTTCAGGTCACTGCTGGATTTTCACAGCCCTCGGAGGCTTGGAGTTATGGCACAGATACTGAAGTGAGAGCTGTGTATTATTTCATCATGAGACTCTTCTGATTCAGTGTGATGACAGGAACATTAAATTAAATTCTCCTCTCACTTTTCGTTTTCTGAGCTGTTTGAGAAACCTCAGTTATTGTTCAGAAAATTGGGGCTCAGCAGACAAGGAGTGAGTACAACAGGGGAACATGCCAGCGGGTCATTCAAAAAGAAGGTTGTGATGGAGGATTTTATTATTATAAAGTACTTGCCTCAGAGATTTTTCTCAGCTCTCAAAGTTGCAGAAAAGGGACTTATGTTTGAGTTCATCCAAGGTAAAAGAGGACAGTTTTATACTCTTTATTTGCAAATAGTCTCATTTTCCAGCCTGAAATTTGGTCAATAACTCCATTAATTTTTTATTGTGCCCACTTTATACTTTTACTCATACCTTCTGTTTAAAGTGCTATGTGGAAAGACTGTCATTTATTTTGAAAACTGCATGGAATGTAAGTGTGGTATTCCAAACTCAAAGGTTATTTTTAAACTAATGAATACATGTATCTTCAAATGCTTGGTTTCACAATATCTGGCACAGTTACACACAGAATTTCCAAGAAGCAAATTGTGCTGGTGTCACAAACTGTAGCTGTATGAAGAAACTGAAAATTTCCAAAACACAAAAACTCTTCTGTAAACTAATGCTCAACCGCAAAAACATTTTACCACCATCATAAGAATATGACTTGTGGAAAAAGCTGCTAACACATATCTGGAAAAAAATTGCTCTTTAAAACTGAAGAAAAAAATATTGCTAAAGGATTTTGGAAGCTTAAGTGCAGCAATACATCTTCCAACTTGCCTGCATAGTGTTATTTAGTGAGGGAAGTTAGAAAAAAAATAGATCAATATAAACAGAAAGATGGGAATTCTCATTTATTTCATGCAGAAAGTTTGTAGAATCATTCCCAAAAACATTGTGGGCATAATGCTATCTATATTTTGTGATCAAAAAATGTAGGCACTTCAGTGAGAGATTTGCTAGCTCACAGCACTGGGCTGAATCTGCAACCATACAGTTTGAATTTAGAAAGCAGATATTTTAATCTTTGTATATTAACAGTTCAAGTTTTTTTCAGAACTAAGACAAAATATGTCATTTTCCCAAATAACATGAAGGATCAACAATTAAAACAACCATAGATCTTATGGGAGGAAAAAAGGATTGTCTCACAGGGTGTTTTGGGGACTGGGAGGGTCATACCAGCAGAGATTCTGGCATTTAATTTGGTATGTATGTTTTGTTTGCATTTTAAACAACCTATTTTTCCTATATAGAATTATTTTTTTCAGTTTGGGCCCTGGGAGGTGAATTACAGGTTGGAATTTAGCAGGTTTTCTATCCTAAGCAGTTTTATGTACTTCGAATAGATTGTTTTCTGTATATGGCTGTTTGCACATGTTTTGTAAGTCAAAAATTCAAATTATTTGTTGTTTTTTTTTAATTTTTCTAATTTTTTGAATTCATAGGAAGCCCTAATCCTCTATGTTGTTCTGTGTTCTTTGGATAGACTTGGACGTGAGCTCTCACTAACTCCATGGGAAAAGTTCATTTTGAAAAATGAGAGCTGGCCATGCATCAAGCTTTGCCCTTCAGACAGGCAGTGTGAACACAGCCTTTTGCAGTCTCCTGAAAAGGCTGTTTTCACAATTGCAGGGAAGAATAAAACCAGCACATTGGAGTATTTTTGTTATATTTTACTTTTCCAAATTCCACGTTAGTCAAAAGAAATTCTCCCCTGTGAATTTGACGGATTTTTTGTTTCCTTCTGGACTGGTTTTCTCTTGTTAACCATGGGTAAATACTGTACTCTGACTCTTGACTTGAAAGGTGTTACATTTCTTATTCAAGCTGTGGTACTATTTTCAGAGAATAAATGGAATAAATGCTGTGTCTCCTTACATACTTGTATGAACTCATTTAAGACTATCCCAGGCTGATACATTTTCAGAAACCATGAAGAAGCAATGGCAGTCTATTGGGAAAGCAGTGCTGTTCTGGTACATGGGCAAATTGGTTGTGTTTTTATTCTAGCCACCAGTCTGCTTTGTTTTACAGAAATGTAGAATGACTTGGCTTGGAAAGGACCCTAAAGCTCACCCAGTTCCAACCCCCTGCCATGGGCAGGGACACCTTCTGCTACCCCAGGTTGTTCCAAGCCTGTCCAACCTGGCCTGGAACACTGCCAGGGATGGGGCAGCCACAGCTTCTGTGGGCAGCCAGTTTAGTGACTATTTCTCAGGAGTCTGATCTCCTTCTCTTCTTGAAGAGGTTTTTTGCATGTTTAGTGTGTTCCATCAGCAGTTCAGATTGATGCAATAACTCTCTGTAGTGAAAGGTATTAATATTTTTAAGGTTTTGCAGCTCTTAAGGCAAAGTAGGAACAAGTCTCCTCTGAAATGGCACAGACTGCAGTATAGAGTGAGCCTCTGGCTGCCTGGAAATAAATAAAGCAGTAAAACATGGTGATGAGGAGCCAGCTGAGTGCAGTATTTCAGTACTTGTGTGCTGCAGATGAACCTGGTGACTTAAAGCTCTTCTCAGGCTTGCAGCTCTTTAGCTCTATACAACTTTTTCCAATAGCCCAAGACAATGTGGATAGTTTGCACAAACCAATCCTTATAAATACTGCTCTAAAATACTTCTCTATGCACCCCAAAATGGGACAATTATTTGACTGGCACATACACACATCCACCAGAATCGGCCCTGGGATTAGCTCAGCTGCTGATGTTGATGCTGTTGACCCCAGGTTTGTGGGTTTGATCCCTGTTATGAGCCATTCACTTAAGGGTTGGACTTGATGGTCCTTGGGCACCCTTCCAACTCGGAACATTCTGAGATTCTCTTCTGTACCAACTGTGCTGTTTTTCTGGGTTTCATTTTGAACAGCAGCTCCTGAAATCCCTCCCAGTGCCAGGAAAAAAACATGACATGGAGTGCTCTATTTGCAGGGCTAGAATTTAATTTTCAGGGTCTCTCAGCAATATTGGTCAGTCTCACTGTACACCGTACATGGTCCTTTGAGAAACAAGCTGTAAATGCCTCACTGCAGGTTCTCATCCTCTAGTGTGAAAGCTGGTCTTTCAGGGTTTTGATTATGTTATTTCTATGTCCTTCATTGAAGTTGAGTGATTGCTAAAATCAATTTTTATGAAATCTTGTGGTTTTCTCTAGAGCCAGATCCCTGAATGTTCCTGCCTGACCTCTTTGTAGGTTGTTATCTGGAGCATATAATAGCAGTCAATGTTTTTTTCCATAGTTTTTACGAGAGAGTACTTCATTCAGCTTCATTCAGCTTCCCACATGTTTCAGTTTACAGAAAATCAATTTTTATCCTTGCTCAGTTTTAAATTAGGACTAATCAACTTGTAAGAGCAACTGCTTATAGGTAAACTCAGGTTTCAGGATTTATTCACCATATTCTGCCTGCAACCCTGTTTGCTCTACAGAGACCCTTGTAGTGTTGGTAAACCCTGTATTTTCTTTTCTCAATCTGTTTTGATGCCAAGTCCAATGCCAGAGCTGAGTTCTGAGGATGGACAATGAAATATTGATGTCTCTTCAACCTTTTTTACATTTTATTTGTGTCTCTTTACTTGAAAGTCTGAACCAAAGTTAGAGTCAAAACAAAAGTAAGCCGCCTTGGTGTTTTGGTTCCTTTAGCAGCCTGGGAAGTTCTGGGCTACATTTGCACTTGATCTGTTTTTAGTGCAGGTAATGCAGCCATGATTCAGGGTCAATAACATTATTTAAAATCAGAGACCTTAGAAAACGCTAAAGAAATAAAGTAAAATATAATTACTGAGCACCTAAAGAGTTGTGCAGTTCTGTGTACACTGTACCAAACCGACCAATCCAATTAGTATCTACCTGTGGAGCAGATTCTGCAGGTGCTTGTAAAACATCCCATGTATTAGCACATAAAATTAGCAAAACCAGAAAGATTCCAAATAGGGTGGAGGTATCAACCCACAAGTAAAATGTGTAATTTATTGTAATACAAATATATACCAGTAATTATCCTGATATTAATAGTTTAATAATTTTTTGATAAAATTATTTGGGTTTGTCCTCATAATTATTTTAAATTAACCATCTTGTGCTTGGCCTGTGATCTCTGCTGATGGTATTCTCTTTCTATTTTTAGTTTTTCTGCTTGTAGTAACTGGGTCTGGGTGTGTGTGAAGAGTTAGTACAGGAGAATTGCTTTTCTTGGCACAAATAAATCACAATTTGACAGGGATGGCTCTATTGCTTCTCCATAGACCATGATGTTGATGTAAAAGAAAAGATTCTTGAATTTTAAGAATTTTTAGAAATTTTGTGACTTATTTTAAGAGATCAGCACTAACTTATAGAGTTGGAAGTAGTCTGTGGAGACCATGGAGATCTAGATTTCTTATCACTTTCATACAGATTATTGCCTCATTAGAAACTTTTTAGTTCAGTGCTCTCAAGAAATAGATGTAGATTTAAAAATCAATGTACATACCTTAATGAATTGTTCAACTGTGTTTTAAAATTTATTTCAGTTTTTGTTTTTAAAAACATCTGTGTGATCTGAAACAAGAATATGTGGGGATAAATGAAATCAGTACATGAACAACTTTTATGATAAAGCTTTCAAAGTCCACTTGGCTGAAGTAGGACAGAATTCCCTCTTGGGAGAAACCGAGTTATTTCACAAGGTCCATGTTGACTGCAGCTCTGCTTCTTTGTGAGCCAGCCCTCGTCAATCATATTTATTGTTAGCTATCCAAGCTGTGTGTGTAGTAAATTAACCTCTTTTCAATCCTCTTTGCCTAATCTTTTAGGAGACTATCTCAATGTATAAACCGAGTATTAAGTAACATCTATTTTAATTCTCAGGCTGAATCCTTACAAGATGCTGATGTCTTAAATCTTACTTCTAACACCATGCAGGAAAATATGTGATTTTTGAAAAGTAGCAGAAAACAATTGTTCCAATTTCTCCTTCCATATCACAGGAAGAGACAGTGATCATCTCTCTGGAGAGCACTTTCTGATTGCTTTGGCTCCTGAGCACACCAGATGTCCTTTTGGATACCCAGTGGCAATAAAAATTAGTTATTCACCTGCTTCAGAGAGAAGAAGCAAAAAATTGTGCTCTCAAGTAGTGAGCTTCCAAATCTTTTGAGAATATTTCTGCATGGCACAGACCTCTTACTATTTTCTCCGAGTCCAAGACCCCTTGGGATGGATATTCCTCTAGATCCCTACCAGCCCTCCCTTCAGTGAAATAAGATTTGTGATCAAGATAAATTCTTACAATAGCACTTGAAACCAAGTCAATTCTTTCTCTCATGGAAAGCCTTCCCATTCATCAAGTGTGCATCTCTGTGCCAGCAACAGCTTTAGTGGAGTTTACCTGCCTAGAATGAGACAGAACTCTAAGTGATTCAAAAATGTATCTAAACCAGTCATACCTTGAAAAGGCAGAACTGTTATTAGGCCTGAGCCATCCATATCTTCAAATGGCTCTTGAAGCTGCCTTCTTACTTTGGCTCTGTGGATAAAAATGGGCCAGCAGCTTTAAACTGGGGCTTAATTTTAGCTCCCTCACAAACCTCTTTCTCACTGTGTGATTCAGATTTTGCCTCTCTCTCTGTTACTTGCATTGACCAATCTCTAACAAAAAGATTGAAAAGAACAAGAAACCTTTCTTTTTATTCTAGTAAGTTTGCCAAAATTCATCTTCTACCCTACCAAAAACAGCTGAGATTACCTGGAGGAGCTTTACCTTTCCTTGACATAGCATGGCTCTCGGGAGCTGCTGAAGGACACGGCACCCCTTGCAAACTGCAAACCTTTTTTCTCATTATCACAGACAGTGAGGCCTGGCTTCCAGAAATGAGCTGTGACAGGAGGTAACCTTACCAAAGAAGTACTGCAAGTTTTCCTCATATGTGAATTTGTCAGAGTGCTCCTCTGTATATTTCATCATCAAGGCCAGGCGGGTGGGAGGATGAATAAGCAGAAATACTGTGGAACAGCACCCATAGGTCTAAACTAAAATTTAAATTAATTTTAATTAAGTCTGGATAACATATGCTATATAGCATATGCTATATAATGTTATATTTTTTAGCTATAGAAGGATGGGCAAGTGAATTGGAAACACTTTTTTCCTTTCAGATGCAAAATACCCCAAATACATTATGAAACCAGCCAATGGGGGATCCAAATGGAGTGTGGTGGTCTTCAACAGCACAGATCTTTACCTGGGGAATACATCTGGTTTGAGAGCTGATGTTGAGCTAGCAGCCTTCCTAATTTAGTATGCCTGTTCTCTGTGACAGTTATACTGACTTTTAAAGAAAATTCCATTATTAATTATAAGTCCTTTTGAAGCCCAAACCCCAGTATCTAAGGCATACTTTCTTCCTATTTTCATTTTGAAAATATAATTATAGATTATATTGATCAATCCCAGTTTCTCAGTAAATGACATTTAATTTCTTTTGTGTCTTTTGCAAAAGCATCAGTAGAGCATTCAGCTCTGAGAAATGTACCCCTTCAGATGGAGACTGCTCTGCAGTTTTGAGCTATATTAGGTATTTTAGACAGCTTGATTTTTAATAAGCACATTTTGCTCAGATGTGGATGAATGAAAGAGCTGTAAAGAAAGACACTTTAGAATGCATGGGAGAATCATATTTTCATTAATTTGATAAGTTCTTTGAAAGAGGGGAAGATATTCTGTGACTTTTGTATTTTAATTAAAATAAGGAGAGACCAAGGTCCGTCCTCCCTCTTGAGCCTTCTGTCAGCTCCCAGGGCTCATGAAGGCAGTGAAGTTAACTCCTTTCCCCAGGAGTCAATGACAGCATAGTGGGGGTATCTCTATGCAATCTCCCCAAGTTCCTGGCAGCTGGGGGCAGTAACACAATTTGCTTGAACTGCAGGGTTTGCATCTCGCATGAGAGCTTTTCTGTAAGTGTGTCTGAAGTGATGGTGTTTGGAAAGCATTCAAAGTAGTGAGGCACAAATGCTCCCAAAAGGCCTCTGCCCCAGCAGTACCCAAACATTCCAGATTCCTGTTCAGAAAGGCCCTGCCTGGCCCCACACAGATGGGCTGTGCAGCAGCACTGCCACTGCCAGACACAGGTGAACACTAGGAAAAATGCCTGATACAGGGCATGTAATTGAACTCTGAAGGCCCAGATTTATTCACAGAAGGAAAACATGCATCAAAGAATGCCAGCCTACAAGGACACTATCTCTGGCTGAGAAAGACTGAGCTAAAGTTTGTCCAAGGCAGGAAATATATCATGCTGTATCAAAAATGTCATCTATTGAACATCATATCCCAGGTGAAAACTGTTGAAAACAGTGCACTGCATACATCATTGAATTAGGACAAATCTTGTTTTTCACCTTCCTACTTTTCATCACAAATGAAGAAAATTACAAGACAAGTTTTTATATGGCATTGTCGTGCCCAAGGCAGGCAGTGATCTCACTGTCATGGGTCACCACCCAAGGCAATAGGGACACCATTCTTCACCAGTGTAATCCAGCTTGTGTGCTGCAGTGAGTTCAAGCTCGCTTTTTCTGCTATCTGTACACTTTATGTGCATAAATCAGAGAGTTTCATCATCTCCATGGTAGGGAGCTTCATGTCACCACTTTTTCTAAAAGCTGTTTAGTTGTAGAGATGCAGTTTCTATCTCTGCTTATGTCAGTGAAGAGTATTTCATCTGAAAAATCAGCTTCAAACAGAGTGAGACCTCTGCTATTTCCTAGTGCAGTGTTTCATGCATACAATCATTTTAACATGTTTTTCCATTTGTACACATGGAAACACATGAAAATGGAAACACATTAACATGTGTTTCCATTTTCAATTTTCATTAGCTATTAAATATACCTGAATAAATGCACTAATTTTCTCCAAAGCTTGAATCACATTAAAAATCTGCAGTTTTCCATAAACAGATAGGTGAATTTGCAAGAAGCCCTTACAATAAAGCTTTGCACAGCACTGGTGGCTGATAGCTGCAACATAGAGGAGTATTTTTAGTCAGAAGTTGTGATCAGTGCTTTCTGTTTCATAGGTTCTAATAAAAACAAGATTATATGATCAAACAGGAGGGAATTGTGTGTCTAATTCAAGTATACGAGATTTTATGTCCTTATTTATGGAAAGCCACTGTAAAGCAGACAAAAGCAAATTCAAAAGGAATCAAGCAAATCCTAGAAATAGAGGTTGTTTTGCAGTATGAGTGCGTGATTTTAAAGTTGAATGTAAACCTCCAAGTCTCTTATTAGTTGCATATGCAATCCTAAAGCAATAAAAATAACTGTTCCCAAGTCCAGACCTAAATGTAATTTTGATGTATAAATCTCACTCCTGGGGAAATTGTATGTTTTAATTGTTGTTACACTTGCTTTGGATGAACAGTGGGCAATTGATGCAGAGTTTTATCTTCATATGACATCAATTAAAAGGAAATGGTTTTGGTGACCTTACCAGAATTACTCCCCTGAGTCAATACATACATTTGTTTGTGCTGATTGGGTGGGGGAAGTATTTTAATATAATAAACAGAATTTCTGTTGTTCGTTCTCTTCATTACTAGAAGATACAATGGTGAGAGAGACAATTATTTGTAACGTAATTACTTGCAAACTCTGCTTTTGCAGTGTCCTTAACACTAGAGCATCTGATAATACATTGTTTAGTGGATATGAAGTGAAGTCAGCTGAGTGGTACTTGGGTAAAAACAGCCTCTTGAAAAGCCATAGTACATTTTAAAGCAGTAGAGTCAAGAGACACCTAACCACAAGCAAAGCTGTAACAAGTGGTGTTAAATTTTAGGCTGCCACAAATGGCTTTCATCATCTCCAGGCCTTCCTTAGGAGTTCAGGCACAAGAGAAGATCACAAAATGCACAAGAGCAGCAACTTGCCTGTGCTATGACATCAGACTCTTTCCAACATATCACACTCAAGCCCTTGACTAAAACAGGACAGTTGTCACCCCACAGGACCAGTGTCTTTCACAGGCACTGTCACATCAAAGCCACTGCTGGAACAGCCAAAATAAAATTCTGCTGTGCATGGTTGAAATCCTTCACAAGAAGTGATCTGGAGATGTCCCTCTCTGGGAAAATTTTCTTTCAGGAAGTTTTTGGTGTGTGAATTCATGTGCTTACAGAATTTTCATGGTTTTCATTATCATTTAATTTTACTCTCCAGAAAAACAAAGAGAGATCAATGAACTTTTGGCTTATTCCTCAGTTACTGGGATTTTGCTTCATCTTCATGAGAAATGGTAGCTCTGAGATTTGATGCCATTGATGCTGATGCAAGATCTTAAATCACTAGGATTCAAATGTGGCTACTCTTATTTTCTGCATGATTCTAGGCAAGTTTTTTGACTCTGTATCTCAACTATGAGTCACAGTGCTGGCTGACTCGCTTCTGAGGGGTTTTCAAGAAGAATCAGATCCTCAGCTGGTCGTCTTTAAAGCAGTTTCACTGGAGTAAGAACAGTCTTTGTCACATGAGGATTGGTTCTGTGTATTAATCCTGTGCTGGGACAGTGAATAACAGCCTTGCTTTGAAGTGACAGTAAGATATCAACCAGCAACATAGAAATCTAAAATGATTCTAAGCATGATCATGATCCTAATGCATCTAAAATGATACTAAGTGCATTCACCTTTCCTTTTCCTTTTTTATTCTTTGCATCTGGGAATTTGCTGATGAGATACTATCCATTAAAGTAGCTCTGTACTGTTTGACAGTAGAATTCCACTTCTAAAAAGAGCTTTCCTAAATGGAAGAGCTGGCATTTTTCTGATAGCTCTGGTGATGTGAAAATCGGAGCTGTTGTCTGCTCTCTCTCATCCCCTCAGTGTTCTGGTTATACAAGAGCTAATTTGTGTGGAAATGAGAGAACTGATAGTCTAGCCAGCTCATTAGGTACAATTAGAAGAAAACCATCCCTCAGGGTCAATGAAAATCACTACTAGAGAAGTAATTGTTCCTGTTAGAGGGCTTGTCTTCCCTTAAGCACAATAATATTGTATTGGTGTGTATTTTTCATGCACTTCTTATGGCTCTACATGAAATAACACTCACTTTCTTGAAAGGGTGGTTTAAAGTTGGTTCTCTGTCTTTTCTTTTAAGTAGAAGTTAGCTGCCACAGATTGGCAAACTACATTTAGAAAGCTGATTTTCCAATGTCACTCATGTAGTTTGGTAATTCAAGATTTTTGTGAAACTTTTCTTTTTAATGAAAATTTCTGTTACGGAAAATAGAACATTAGAGAGTACAGTACAGTAGTTTGGTGAGTTTAATGACTGTGCATACTTACTGAAAGATAAAATTTTGCAGTATAGATTGTATTACAAAACATCCAATGTAATGAATGTTGAAATCTGAATCTGAAATGATTCTTCAAAACAAAATTATGGAAACTATGCTGAGCTCAATTATATTGAAACTTTCTTGTCTTCCAGCACAGGAGCATTTTGGAGCAGTGAATGTTTCTGGATCAGTCTGCTGCATCCATCCTTGAAACTCTGATGTGTGCCACAAGTGGCTCCTTATTTCTCCATTTTCTCAGATATTTAAAAACACAACACCCGTGCATTTTCATCATTACATTCAATATTGACTTGTTTCTTATGAGGTGCGACCAAGTGTTGATATTCTATCAGTTTCTATTGAACGGGCTGCAGCCTTTTCTTCAGGGAGACCCTTTAGAATTTAGCAGATCTCAGCATTAGTAAAACATTTCTAATGTTCATCTTAAATGTTTTGTTTGTTCTCTTTCACACTGCTGCATCAAAATAATCTTCTTAGACCTTTGTAAGTGATGTCCAGAGATCTTTAGAACTTTTTCTTTTGTCTTCTTTTTTTAAGTCACAAAAGATGATACTATTCTTTTATGATTAAAGATAATAACAAAGAGCATGATTCCAATTTCAAATTCCCCCCTCTTTCATGTTGTAATGCAGTATTTCACAGAAAAAATGATAGGTAACTTTGAAGAACTGAAAATAAGTGCTGTGATACATTAAATACTTCAGTATAATTATTATCTGAAAGCTACAGGCAAACCTAATTGATCAGGGGTTTTTTTGCAGTAAAAGACTGACACTTTTCAGAACATCAGGATCACTTAATTTGGTGTATAATAAAGAAAAACATTTGTAAATGACAGATTTAATTTTTTCCCTGTTGATCAAAGTTGCAATTACCAGAGCAATTAACTTTTTGATCTCCATTATGGTGCAAGTAAAATCTAAAAAAGTTTAAAATGACAAGGAGTTATTTTTTGCAATAAAATGGATCAGTAGTAGTTTTGAGGAAGTTTAGCAGTGAATCATGTTCTGATACACAGGCAGAAATCATTCTGTCTTTCCAAACGGGAAATAGTATCTCGAGACATTATGTTACCATTTTTTGGTGTTCTTTTATTAAAAGTGAACCAGTTGTTCTTCAGGTTCTTAACTTTTTATTCAGGTAAATCAGTTAACAGAATTTTACACAGCTGGCATATGGTGTGACCTTGGTTTGCATATATCAGTATCACTGTGCAAAAGCTAAGCCCTGTGATTAATATTTCATAAGGCCAAATGTGTATTACACACAGGTGCTACATAGGTTTACAAAAAAGTAGCTTTAAAGGAACAGTGTAATGACAAATAGACTCCTTCTTATTTTCCTTCTCTAAAAATTATTACTAAAGTGTAACTGGAAGCGTTATAGATTTGAGAACTCAGGCTACACCCCATTAAGAGTCTTTGTAGTCTTAAATAAATGAGAATGAGAAAGAGGAGAAAAAGATGGGTAAACAGCAGCAGTTGAAGCAATTAAGCTACAATAATTCCTTAAATTAGTGGCAAAATGGGAGATACAGATCTCAAAATTGCTAATGAGACATTCATTTAACCAAACTGTACTTTGGTTTTTATTTTTAAGTAAAACTTGGACCTGAGCTATTTGTTGCACTCAAACCTGTGCCTGTGTTCATCTTCGGGATTATTTTGGTTGAGCTGCCTCAGCTTTATCCCTAAGTAGTATCTGAAATAAATGCTATTCTTCCCAAATAAAGATACTGACAGAAATGCAAAGACACATTTCTTGAGCTGCTGGTGCTGGTAGACAAAGGAATGGGAGGGGAGAAGTATATAATGCACAAGGTCTTTAAATTTAAATGACTCCCTAGTTGCTTAAATCATTCTAAAAACAGTCCCATGTATGAAAGAGATCAGTTATAACCTAAATGCTAAGGAATGGTTTCTATATACAAAAAAATATTTTTCCTTTGGTGACTAGGATGCTAAAGAGTAAAAATCCTTGTATTTACAGGTTAGCAGCTTTGCCTTCTATGTAACCGTTTCTGTACTGCTAAGCTCCTGCATATTTTAGTGAGGTTACAATGAGAAACAAACAGTACATTAATAGTAGTAAGAACATTTTGTATTTCTATGATATTCTGTATGTTTTCTTCCTGTGCTATTTTGTGTTTGAGCTGAAACTGCAACAAGTCATTATCAGAACTACTATTATTTAAATGTTTTCAAGTCTTCAGCTCTCAAGAGATGAATGAACCAGTTTCAGCAAAATGCTGAAACAAAGCAAGGAAAACTCATACAGAAAGTAGTGCTGGAGGCTCAACATGTATCTTTGACAAAGGGTGTTTTGATTTGGTACAGTGTGTTACCTCTACTTAGAGAAATTTATTGCTCTTAGGTAATGAGAGCTCCTTGGGAGAACAGGTTTAGTAATTGAGCCATAAAAGATTAAAGCATGAAAAACTTCAAACCCTGTTACATTTTGTTTTCTTTGTGACTTCCAGGTGACTGCCTCTGTAGTAACTGCGTTCTCCTTCCCTAATCTGAAATAGTTTATCAAAGATAAATCATACTAATCATCACATAACCATTCCCTGCATCCACTTCAAAACCAGAAAAGATGCTTTGATCACATCCATGCTTGATTAAGGTTTTTGCATAACAATGAATGATATGAAATCTTTGGGGATGTGGAGAGACTGGAGCCACAGGTGAAGCAGAGAGCTGAGGCTTTTGGGTTTGTTTCCAAAAAAAACCTGGTATTTGCCTATCTGGGGAATCATTTTGTATTGGATATATGCAGTCACAGGGTAAATGGTGGTCTATAAATTATTTTTTCCAGTTTCAGCATAATAAAGGTAAAAGAGTGAGTGGCTTCAGGGAGGAGCTGTTGGTGTATAATCAGTTTTCAACTATGTGGTTATCATCAAGATACTAAAATGTTTGTCATACAGATGCTCATTAAATGCTTTAGAAGAATTCATTTTGGACTGAAATTTTCAAAAATGTGGATACTTGAGAAGAAACTTTTAAAAAGGAAAGAGGTTGTTTTGTTGTTATATTCTCATCTAATAGTATCAGACGTGTCTTGTTGAAATAGAGTCTGAGTGGAAACAAATATTTGGTAAGTTCTAGTTTTTTTCCTCACATTGATCCAAAAAAAGTTCGATAATTTTTTATTCTAACTGGCCATTTCTTCACTTTATGAAGTAGAGGATCACTTTACTTTTGAATCTGTTCATGGGAGGTGAATCTGCTTTTGCTACTTATCCCAGAAGAAAAAAAATCTGAAGTTGTTTTCTTCTATTCATTATGGATAGCAAATTAAGAAACAGTTAGATTTGCATTACATTATAATTACAATAAATATATTTTTGTACCGGGGTTTCCCCGTGTAGGACATAATCCTACTTTTTTTGTTTCCTGCCCTTCATTTGGTCATGTTCCTTGTCTTATTATCCAAACAGATCAATTGGAAGTGGAGAAGAGTCCCAGAAATTGCAAGCTCTGTTGAAGAGAACTTGCTGTGCTTTAATATAAGTAATAACAAGCACTGCTTGACCTGTTTGTACATAGCACAAGCTGGGGCAACAAAGTGGTAGCAAAAACCAGAAATTATTAAACTTTTTCCTGTTACTTTGTCTTTTCTTTTTATTAATGCTTTGATCTCCACACAGGGAGATGTTCTGTTACTGCTGCATTGAAGGCAAATTACTTGAAGAAGTGAAACTCTCTAGTTTGAGTCAGTGTTTTCCTTTTTTCTGTTTTTAGTCATTGCCAACAAAGATAGTGGTGGTAGCAGGTGGTTATGGCAATGGAAACCACTACAATTTCTATTGTTCCTTTGTCCCTGTGCCAGGATCAATGACTGCTGGTACTATCAAGAAACCCATAGAAATATTTGCTCTGGAAGAAGTAAACAGTGAGAAAATATTAAGGTGAACTTGAAGCAGTGAAGAAGCAACCGAAAACCCTAAAACTAGCTGTAGTAGAGCTGGAGACATTTTATGACTTAGTCTGTTTCTGCAGTTTATTTCCACAAAACTTTGTCTAATAACCCTCTTTACTTCTCTTCCCCCACCTCCAATTTTAGTTCTGTTATAGAACACAGATGTGTGTTCTAGTAAATAGACAAAATTGATGCATAGATATATTCCCTTTCTTATGTAACCTGGCTCTCATGTCATGCTTCTTATCACCAAGCTGGCTTTTTTTCCTCCACCCAATTTTTGTTCCACATCACTGTGCTCACTTCTAGTCATATATAAACTGGACAGAATTCAAAACACAGTAAATTATTTTGTGTTTATCAAAAGTATTTCAACCAATATACAATCAAATGAAATTTTCAAGGTTAGGAGCAGAGAGCAAAAAGTCCTTTATGCTACTCACTGGGCTAGGAGTAGGAAGTGCCCTTGAGAATTTACAGTATGATTTCATGGAAGATTAGGAAAAAGCTCTCACTTAGGGTAGCCATGGTATCTGAATATATTCTCTATAAATTGAATGCAGATATAACAGTCTCTATCTTATTACTATCATTTTCCTTAATAGAGTATTTAATTTAGTTCTCCAAATAATACAGTACAAAATTAGGAAGCTTAAATTATCTTCACTGTGTCTAAAATAAACCAAAATGCAGTGTCTGTCTTAACCTACACAAAGTCGTTATGATCTCAGTTAATAAATCTGTGATTTATCTGTCATCCTGAGTACCACAAATTATTTACTCACTGCATTGTCTATCCTCTTGAAACAGAATATAATAATTCATTTTCTTGGCTTTTGTTTTAAGTAAACAATTTTCCATTACAACAAGAGAGGAACTTTCCATTGATCATGACCTATGGTCATTGGAGGGGGCTCTAAAAGATTATTCTTATCTGCTAATTGTGGACAGTGAGATGGCTGCTGCTGTTTTCATGCAGCATTTATACAGGTTTACTTCAGTCTGGGCAGAATTCAGGGTTATAACAATTAAACAATTTTGAAAAAAATCAGCTACCCATTTGTCCTAGTTTCAAATTGTTTACTTCAAATAGTTATTTTGTAACTCATGATCACTTTACAAAATGAAGTTTTCACACAGTGTTTTTCCCACCAAATAAATTCAAAGGCATAACAATTTGTACTCATTATACTGCACTTTTCTGCTACTGTCAGAAAGTTACTTAAGCATTTCAAGTTATACCAGTGTTATGGTATTTAAAAAGTTGTTCAGAAGAGGTACCCTAATAGATTCTCATTCAAATTTTGATTAAAACTCTACAGAAGATATTTTTTCATGAGCTTACCAGAGCATAACAAACTTTAAATGCAAATTTTCCCGAGCTCTGTCACTGTCAGCTGCTCCCAGTCCCACATGATCTGAAAGGGGTTTGCATGGAAGCAAAAATCTTCTCAAAATCAGTAGTTACAGGGCTTCCTATGGGGGTTGTTTCAGAAAAAGCCAATGAAGAAGAACTGGTCAGCTGCTGGGATGAGCCCTTAGGAAGTGGCCTCCTTCAGTCTGAGCATTACCCAATAAAGTCAAGGGAAATGGAGGAGTAAAAAAACCTGAGCAATTAATGAAGCAATTGCTATAAAAAAAATTCTGGGGAGGTGACTTAGTGAATAATTCTGCAACAGCTGTAATTTCATCCTTCATAGAGATAGTCTAATTATACAGGAGAATAATAACAATTAAAGGATTTTCTATAGTTCCTATGAAATGAATTGGACAAAAATGAGGAGTACTGTGCAAACAGAAGGGTTCTCCCCCTCCATCATCTTCACAGACAGAGGAACTTCTGTTCCTTAAAACTGCAAACCTAGCACCTTTTACTATTGTTTTCATTGCTGTTTCAAAACATGATATGAAAATAGACAGTTTCATCTCTTCCCTCTTGTAGATTGTATTTATCACAAAATTAGATGGTCTTGTCTTTATAGCACATGCCAAGTAATTCTATAAAAACATTAACTCATCTGTCTCCCAGTGAATTATATGGGTGGCTCAAGCATTCTCTTCAGAGATTACATTCTCAGAGTAAAAGCAGTAATATTCAAACATGCTGAGAAGGAATATGAAAGAGATCATTCGTATTTATTATTCTTTGTGTGAAATTAAAACGAGCAAACACAGCAAAAGCAGCCAGCTCAATGAGAGTGTCAAGTAATTAGGAAATGCTTGGTGAATGAATAAAGATTCAAACAAATTTAATTCCATTATACTCTGATCAAAGTGTTCTGATGGTGAGCTCTGCACATATAGAAGAGGATACATACATTTTAAAAGTGTTTTAACCTCAGTCTTTTCCAAGTGACATTACTAGTATTTTATTAGTAAATAGCCCTTACATTTTAGTACCAATCTGGGTCCCATTGTAGCATTCTTTTACCTTTATTTCCACAGTAGTATTTCTACAAAGATATCAGCATTAAGACACATTTCATTATCATGAAGCTACATAGATTTTTCAGATTTGGGATAATGTGTGTGCTGATTGAGTTTAGTGGCTTTTTAACAGTTTGGTTCTGTGATATGTCTTCCATCTAATAGAAACAAAATGATTGTTATGCTCCAGCTCAATATTCTGGAGGCTGATAATGGTTGCATTACCATTTAGGGATTCATTAGATACCTCTCAAGATACCCACCAGTTTTAAGAAGCAGAATGTTAAGACTGTGGAATCAAACTCGCAATTTGATTTGAAGAAAAGAAAGTGTTGGCAACTCCTTGCTACTGGACATATCATTACTAGTCTTCCCTGCATTTCTTTGTAGGTATTTTAAAAACACAGGAAAAATACCCTCAAATTAAACAGGAGGATTACACTGGGTGTAAACCCAGGTTGGTAACGTAACTTTCAGTAAATTGCTGGCCAGACTGAAAATAATTACATTATGCCACTGGTTTCCATCAGGAAAACAGAGTGAGCACACATTGAGTAAGATTTCATAAAAAAAATAAATTAATGAAGCTCTTAGGACTCTGTGTACTTTGCATGTACAAAACCAACCTGGATTTTTCTTTGTTTTGTTTATTCATATATTCATACATTATTTAATGCTGAGACTAACAAGAATTGATGAATCTTGTCATGCTTTTCAGAGCCTGAGTTATGGGAAGTGACACGACTGAGAGTTGCACTTGTTTTATGTGGCCTACAGGCTTTATGAAGAATGCCATAATATATTTTACTCACATCTCTATAATTTGACTGTAAACAAATACTAGTTATGAATGTGGTCACTGTGAGGAGAATTTGTATGGAGTCTGTGAAGTATTATTGATTCCTGCTGGAGCTGAAAGGGAGTAGCAAGTATGGTAAATAAATTAGGAATCCATTATACCAGTGCATTACTGCCAGAAACACTTCCTTGATTCTTTTTTTTTTTTTTTTTTCTTACTTTTCTTATTGCTTATACAGTGTTTTCCACTCCTTCACCCTTGGGAGCAGCTGCAGAGTCCTCAGGGCAGGGCTTCATCCTCTGACCAGGAACAAGGCAGAGAGCAGATATCCATGACTCTGAGCAAATTTTCTAGGTCTGGGGACGTGATGGTACCAGAAGGAGAAATAGGAATTAATTTCTTCCATCCTTCCAGAGTCTTCCTTCTGTCCTGCTCATTAAAGCAGGCAAAACCAAGGTACAAAAAGGAGGCATCTCTAACCCTGTCTAATAAAGCTGTCCACACTACTCTGTCCTTGAAAGGGCTCCTCAGGTCCTGAGTACCGACTTCCTTTCTACTTTTTTGCTCTGTTTTCTTTAAAATTTTCTCTCAGTCTCAGTCCTATATTTGTTCTTGTGCAGTAAGGATACAAACTAATAAAAAGGTTTAAGTTCGGAGTTTAAGACTTGCTTCCTCAATTTTTTAGGGATTATTGCTTTTCTAAGTGAAATTCAAAACTCTTGTTCCCAGGTGGTCTTGAAAAGTCTGTGAAGATTGTTTTCTTTCCTTGATGAAATGCTTTTTTTTTCTAACCTGTCTCAAACTATGAGGTATAGC
Source organism: Cisticola juncidis (assembly GCA_013400215.1). Taxonomy (NCBI): domain Eukaryota; kingdom Metazoa; phylum Chordata; class Aves; order Passeriformes; family Cisticolidae; genus Cisticola; species Cisticola juncidis. Next base: position 2,116,338 of record VXBR01000802.1, read on the forward strand.
TCTTGACTCAGCTCTAGTGAATTTTGCTGAGCACCCAGAGCAACTGTCAGCAGTGGTCAAGAAAGCTGCTTTGGCATTTCCTACTGGGATCTTCACCCTGTCTCCTGCTTCATACGCTTGCCAGCTTAGAGCTACCCCCTCACACACTAACCTTCATCTTTTTTCAACTTTTCACTAAAGATTTTTCTTAGTTTTTTGCTCCTCCACATACTGCTCTTCCTTCAAGGGTTCTCTGTTTCATGCTACTCCTTTACCCAAAGGATTAGTTGAATTTCTTACCTGATTCTTCAGTCCTTTTTGCCCAGTGAATCAGGTGGCATACTCTTTATGTCTGTTATGTACCAGCTGTCACCCAAATGCTTTTGTGAATAACTCAGTTTCCTGGCCAAACACAGTGCTACCACCTCAGTTCCTCCTGCTCAGGCCATTCTCTCGCTGCAAACTCTTCTGGACTCTGCTAGGAAAACCAAACCCTTCAGCTCTTCTCACTGCCTTACTCAGTGCCTTACTCAAACTCTGTTTCTGGAGGTAAAGCACAGCTTCCCACAAAAATCTTCTCAACAATCTGAAAATATTCCTATTTATGAATATGGAAATTGCTCAAGACCAAGGAAGCCGTGAGTGTTATCTTTTTTGCAGAGTGGACAAGAGGATGTAGGGTAAAACTGAGGAGTGAGCAAGGCAGTTTTCTCCTTCATGTCATCTCCAATATTTTGGGAGTCATCCCGCATAGGCAGGAGAAATAATCAAGCCCAGGGGCACTGTTAAAAATGGAGGTATCAATAAGTGCTACGCGGATTTTAAACATGTCGTTGAAGAATTGGACAAAATGAATTCTACTGAATCATATTTAACTACCTCTGGAATAATCCCCCACCAATCTGCTCCTAATCAGAGTTGATCTGCATCAGGATGTGCTTGAACACCATGAACAACCAGAGCATGTAGAGAGGATTCCACCTCCGCAGTGGAGCCAAACTGACTGCACCCATGGCCATGATGAGGATTTATTAGAGCCCTAAGGAATGCATGAGCCCAGTCATGGGAGCTCTTGTCTCATTAACACCGACTGCTCATGGGGCAGGGCAGGGTCCTGTGCTGAGGGTATCACCTGGGATGCGTTTGCCTGTGCTGTGCACGGCAGGGTCCTGTGCTGAGGGTGTCACCTGGGACGCGTTTGCCTGCGCTGTGGCACGGCGGGGCAGGGTCCTGTGCTGAGGGTGTCACCTGGGACGCGTTTGCCTGCGCTGTGGCACGGCGGGGCAGGGTCCTGTGCTGAGGGTGTCACCTGGGACGCGTTTGCCTGTGCTGTGCACGGCAGGGCAGGGCTGTGCTGAGGGTGTCACCTGGGACGCGTTTGCCTGTGCTGTGCACGGCAGGGCAGGGCTGTGCACACCGGGGCGCTGCTGTCTCATCAGGTGAGTGGATTGTGGCTCAGACCCGCACTCAGGTGAGCGCGGTAACATCAGCACAAGTCACACTGAGCCACATCGAGTGCACGGAGACTGCAACGGGAGTCTCTTCCGTATTCTGTATAAAACCTCTTTTCTTCGGTTTCAAAACAATTTTATGCTGATATTTGAAACCTTGATTCTTTGAAAAGTAACCCCTAATCCCTTGAGAAAGAGGGCTCTGCTTTTTTTTTTTTTTTTTTTT